>BLKR01004378.1:0-111001 GCA_011170035.1 Teleogryllus occipitalis | reverse complement strand
GAGTCTCCCCTGTTGTCCTGCGCTGGTGGCGTCTGCGGAGTCGTTGCAAATTCAATGCATCAAAAGAGTCTCCCCTGTTGTCCTGCGCTGGTGGCGTCTGCGGAGTCGTTGCAAATTCAATGCATCAAAAGAGCCTCCCGTGTTGTCCTGCGCTGGTGGCGTCTGCGGAGTCGTTGCAAATTCAATGCATCTAAAGAGCCTCCCGTGTTGTCCTGCGCTGGTGGCGTGTGCGGAGTCGCTGACCGTCCTGTGGGGGGCTGAAGGCCCCGGGTGGCGTTCACGGGCGGCGGCCGAGGAGCGCCGGCAGAGACCACCCACCGCGAGGGGGCAGGCGCCGGCGGCCCAGCCGTTTTTTGCGCGCCGGGCGCCGGGATTAGGCCCTGCGTAATGAGAATAACTTGATGGTTACGGGGGCAGCCCGCGCGGTAGGCGTCACTCCGCTCCAGCCTTCAACTCTTGGCCGGGGGATTCAAATGCCGGCCCGGCGACGAGGAATGTGGGAAGGACAATGGTTTTCTAGGGGTTCTCTCGTTTTTCCTTTCATTTCACCGTCGCTGACGGGTCTGCCACTGAGGAGTATCAGCCGGTAAATAAGGGATAGAATCTAGTGTCATAATAAATATAGGCTACAGTTCCAACGGCACCCATGGTATAGAGGTCATATCTTTCACCTCTGAGTACCTGGGCTGAAATTCCCTTAGATTCATATGGAATGTGTGGTGAGCAAAGCTTGTTTATCGTATATTTTTTGGGATTCTCTCGTTTCACCTGCTCATTCCGCCATCACTTCATCGTCATTCAAAGCATATTGTCACTTATCATCTATCCATTAGAACTGTACATTTCCAGTAAGGCATACTAGATGTAAAAGTGTTTTGTGTTTTACGAAAATTTAAAAATATTATAGAGCTCTTGACACAATGTAAATAAGAATTTTGTGTACCAATTTTTTGCATAAAAACACGAAAAACTATTCTTTAAGTAGTCAGGTTTTTGAGTGGCGATATCCGCCAGTTAACTATATGAGAAATGCAATAACCTTAAAACGATTAGGTTTGCATTAACCGCCATCTGTAAATGAGAGGCGGCCGGCGTCGGTAGCACTGAGTCTTGGGCAGCATCTAAGTGCGAGGCTATGAAGGCTGCGAGTTCCGGTGGCGCATGGGCATTTTCAATCATGTGCTTTCGATCCACTAGCTTTTCTTGCCACCACCGAATCCCAAGTGGACATCCCATTCATCATCACATGTCTGTCATTATCTTCTCGTGATCGCATGACTGCTTGCTGTATGTTGGAAAGCCTCGTAATGCAATGGAGATAGGCCACGTGTGAGAGGGTCCGTACGTATAAATCCAGTCCTGGGCATAATGACTGTGCCTGCGCTGGCCCAGATGTCTCAGCGCGTCGCCACCCGGGGCGGCGAAGGTGATGGAGAGGGCTGTGGCGGACGAGATGACGATGGAAAAGGAGGAGTAAGCAAGGATGAATGTGGCGGAGATGGTGGAAGCGAAGGCGATGAAGATGGCAGTGGCAGTGAAGATGATAGAAAAGGAGACGGAGAAAGCAAGGATGAAGATGGCGGCGGCGAAGATGATGGAGGTGGACAGCGGTGAAGATGATGTTGGGAAAGAAGACAGAGAGAGCAGAGATGAAGGCGGAGGCGATGGAGATGTCAACGGTGTACATGATAATGGAAACGGAGTCAGTCTTATAAAATAGCGGTGAAGTGAAATGAAGTGTCGGCGGAAAAAATGACGGAGAAGATGGCAGAGAAGTCAGGCGAAGAAAGCGGCGGGGGTTAAGATGGTGCAGAAGAAATGGCAGCGAGGAAGATGGAAGACAAGGTGGCAACGGCGAAGGTAGTGGCTTTATTAAGGGAGATGGCGACCTACCGTCGACTAGCGGGGTTGTCCCTAAACCAGGTATCTCCCACCAGCGGGGCACCGCCCCAGCAGCGACAAGTTCTAAATCCCCGACCCGTGTGGTAGTGTAGACAAGTTCTAAATCCCGGCATGTGTGGTAGTGTAGTGCATGTGAGTGTATGTGTGTGAAAGTAAGGGTGAGGATAGGACAAGAAAGACGAAGGAAATATCGCGCGCGATCCGTGGCCCGTTTATTAGGGTACGGCTCCGGCATTCACCTGGTGTTGAAGGGAGAAACCGCGGAAAACTACCGATCAGAGCAGCCGGCCGCTAGAATTCTCCTCCAGACAGCGACAGAATTCGACTTAACTGAAAAGCCAGTGTCAAAAATCCTGTTACCGTTGGGACTGAAACCTAGGACCTCCCAGTCAGAGGCACTGCAGTAACATCCGTGGTTGCTCTGATCCGCCGCTCCTGGTGTGATGGCGTAGTCGTTGCGCGAGATGTCAGCTGAGAAGACGGAGGCCGTGGAAGGCGATGCGCGTGGCAATGGAGATGGCGACGGCGAGAAGGCGGGCGGCGCGGCGGGACGAGGCTCTGGCAGAGTGGGTTGGCGTCGGTGCTGCGCCGCGCGGCCGCCGTGGGAACTGCGCTCACTTCCGCACAGATGGGTGCCTCGCTCGCCACGCCCCGTCTTTTCCTCGCGGCGTTGCCATCTCCATTTGCGAGGGGCGGCAGGGCGCGTCCAGTTCAAAACGACGGAAGTGAACGACCCTAATCGGTCACTAGGTTTCATCTTCCGCCTGGACGATTTATGTGAAAAACGACGGAACATTTTCGCTGCTCTCATATCATATTTGCTGAAAACGGATGTTTTGTCAACAGCGGTCTTAAAAAAATTGTGCATAATAGTAATAATACAATCATATTATATTAATGTTGGTAGCTTCGTAGCACCGTCTCTGGGTTATGTAGTTGGGTCATTGTTTCGGATCAGTGTTTTGCGGATCAGTGTTTCGCGGATTAATGTTTTGAAAATCGTATATTGGCATGGGAAGATACAATAAGATGAACGTTTCATCAATATTGTTGTTTCAGGTTCCTTATCAAATGTTTTTCTTTCCAATTAAGAGCGTCTCTACAAATGGCTAAATAATTAAAATCTTCGAAATTCATGACTCCATGACACATACGAATATTTTCTTGAATGTTTTCATTATTCACTTGCCTGATTGAGGTCTAAAGTATATTGTCATTTTTCATCGTTCGATATTGTCTGAATTCTGTTTTGTGAGTTTGTATACAATCTTCACTCACAAAACCAAAGTAACGTTTTCTATTTCCATAGCATAATTTTGTTTATGGTAAAATCAGTGTGTGTGTGTGAGAACTTTGATTAAAATAGGCAAACACTAATTTTTGCTCTATGATATTTTTTCAAGGTATTTAGAGGGTACAGGCCTCAAAATGTGTTCAACTTCTATAATTGAATCGTATTGAAGGAATTAAATAAAAATTGCCTAATTTTACTGAATTTCGACCGCTGAGTCTTCTAAAAGGTTTTATAAAATATTGTTAGACGCAAACTGTACAGTTGTCATTTTTATAGAGATATTTAGTAAAACGAACAATCAAATAATCGTTTCCTTTACTATTACTTGAAATATAATCAATTTATGGAATATCAGCCGTGAGATAGTCCAACATTTTTGTACAATGTCATTAAGAAAGAAACCCTAATATATTCTATGTTCTTCCCCATTATTACGCATTTAATCACAGACGTTTATTTCTTCACATCACTTGTAAGTTATCCGGTTTACCGAGTATCCATAAGCAAATATTACAAAAACCAATCGTTCTCAGAGACATGAAAAGACAGAATCAACAGCTTCACTTGTAAAAGAGCTCTCGATGGTGCGAAAAGATGCGCGAAGGCACTTGTGTTTCATTAGCGACTCTCTAAACCTCTTCACAGCTCCGCCCAGCGCTCTCAGATGTCGAAGTTTCAGCTGACTCTCGTTTCCGGGGTTCTCCGTCTAGTGTCATAGCCTCAGCACAGTAATGGCGACCAAGTCCAGCAGGCGGAGCACTAGTACTAGCGAGGGAAAAAAAAGAAAAAAAACAACAAACAAACGAAAAAAAAACACGAAAAAAACGAAAAAAAACACGTGAATGATCTTGGCTGTCCGGGTGACGCCGCGTCATCCGGACAGCCAAGATCATTCACTTGACTCTAACCGCAGAAGCCTAGGTCTTAAAAAAAAACTTGCAGAAAGGCGGCCCGCAATGAAAGAACGGAGGGGATGACAGATTGCACCTTTGGATACTTTCTTTATAGTTATGGTGCGGGTCGGTTATCTAAGGAAGATGGCGTTATGTGGGAATGAGGAGCTTGAGTTGACTTGTTTACACGTACTAACGACGCAAAGACATTCTTGCAACTTTCGCTAACTGAATATTCATTGAACCCACCCAACCTTCTGTCAGAACATCACGTCATTATTTTCACAACAGTACTAAGGAACAAAATGTCCCACCTAACGTTTTAATGTGAAAAGTTGCCTCTAGGATTGGATTAACGTCTTAAAGTGTCTTTTGAAAGACCAAACAACGGGGCCTGCTGTAAGTATCTTTATAGTAAGATTCAAATATTGATCTTATTGAATATAACATTGAATGTGAATTGAATATTTATTTAAATATTGAATTATAAACATTTGAAATTAACACGATTGTAAAAAGCACCCTCAATAATTTTAAAAATTAATATGAAATATTTCATGAACTAAGAATTTTGTTCAACAATTTATTGCGTGACATATCCAGCTAGCCTCTTGGATGGTTCATGAGCAGCTTATTAGCTTTTCGTAGTGTAATCTCGGGTTCGATTCCCGGTCAAGGCAAAAATTGAGTTGTGGCTTTCCTTTAAAATCGTCCGAGTTTCTGCAACTGTGTGACGAAGAAAAGCTCAGGTACGCTAACTACGGTAAAGGTTCGCCACATGTACCTCTTACTCCAAAGCATGAAAATTGAATTAGGCCCAGGGATGGGGGACACCGGTAGCTGGCCTGCAAAGTCGACTATCGACTCAAAATGCCAAATACAAACATCGAGTATTTATTTGTATTTTGGTGGTTATTGGACAAAGTTAACTTGAAAAAGCAGTAGCATAAATATTTCTTTCAGAGTCGAGATTGTATTTTTGACAACATCCATAGAAACGTATTTCTTTTTAAACGGAACTTATTTCGTAACGTAAACGTTTAACGTATTTCGTAACATAAACGTTTATCTTTTTACTTTTCTAAAAGTTCATGATCGTACGAATCTCGTCAAATATTTCTTCTAAGATGTCTGCCTAAGATGCGAAAGATCTTTTCTATGGTCTCATTCTCAAAGTGCCACACTTACAGCGCTCTTAAGTAAAACCTAGATAAAGGTGAGAATTCTGTGTTGTTTTTGACCGTGATTCCTAGGAAAATGACAGACAGGTCACGAATGACCAGTGGACGAGTGATCACGAACTATGGACCCAAAATACCTAGTACAAAGGGTTTGATTTCTGACGGAACGCGACGGAACGGCGTTCCGGAACCTCAGGAATAATTATTAAATTATATTGTAAATATGTAACTTTCTATTAGATTAATAATTAAATTCGGGCGCGTTCCGAGCTCTAAAAGTTTAGAAATCAAGCACTGCTGATACGTACATACTTATCCAGCGGAGACCCTAAGCGCATGCTTGTCAACGAATCGTTCGTTGGACGCCTTTGAATCGGGTGCCCAGTAAAAGTGGGCGTGCCGCAGGGCTCCGTTCCGGGGCGGCAGGCCGGGGATCGCGGAATGCAGAGCGGGTGACGGCTGACCGGCCTGTTGGCGGCGTAACGGGCCGGCATCCCAGGCGCGCGCCACGGCCGCTGACACGCACGCACGCACGTGCACGCGCACGCACCGCTCGCTCCACGCGGGCCGCCGCTGACGCCTCTGGGGAGCGGGCGCTGACCGCACGCTCCAAGCCACGCGCGCACGCGGCGGATGCACGAAGCTTTGAGAAATCACATATGTGTGCGGATTCGAAAGGTAAAAGTAACAAAAGTGTGTTTGTGTGCCTTGTAATATCTGTTTATTATTGACTGTCAATAAAAAAATAATGGTTTTATATTAAATGGCAACAGTAAAATCCAAGCAGCTGAATGAGATTCCTCAGGAGAGTTAAAGTCTGGACCAAATATGATTTCATAAGAAGTGGAGGTATCCGAAAAGATCTGGACATTTATAAGATTAATGAAGAGCTGAAAATTATAAAGATTCTTGGAAACAACACATACGAACAATGGACGCCAGTAGAATGAGATGGCGGCATCTGGCAATGCTCTATCGATCCACTGGTAAAAGAAATGTTGGAAGACCTCAGAACAGGTGGTATTAATGCCGATTTAAATAATAATAATAATAATAATAATAATAATAATAATAATAATAATGGTGGAAAGGAAGAAAAAGGAAGAATATTGTGAAAACGGAACAGGCACATGTGCCTACTCCTTGAAATGAAGATGTTAAGTGGCACAACGTTTCTCAGACGGATTGTCTGCTTCATCGGGTGCAACACTAAATAATAACAATAATAACATTAAAGTTATATACATTTTGTATAAGTGTGTTTTTGTTATGGGCCGTCCATACATTTCGTAACGCAAATTTGGAGTATTTTCAATCCCCCCTCTCCCCCTGAAATGCACCCGTATCGCGCACTTCCCCCCCATTGTAAATGGAAGCAGTGAAAATAAATTGTCGCACAGTAAAAAATTGTATTCATTCTATTTGTGTAAAACATGAAAATTTATGATAATTAAAATCGGAATTATTTGGCGATGCTGACTGCACCTAACAATATGATTAAAATAATTTCCTCTTGTTTGATGAACTATGAAATAGGTACTAATAACCTTAAGTGGTTGACGCGCCCAGAATCAATATTCACTCTTAATTGCTACTGATAGTGGATTCTCTGACGCCCAACCTGAACTCCGCGGCTGTCCGGTCGACCAAACATGATGTTTATTGCTCATTCGATCACCATTCCAACGCTTCTACTCTAGCCCATTCATACGTCACATGATTGTTTCTCTTTCACTTTTCATACTCTCTCTTCACTTACACCTCTCTTTTCTCTTATTACTTTTACTCTCATTTACGCTGTTTCGTTTTCACTCTTGCGTATCTCTGTTTTCTGCTGTTCCTTCTCTATTTCATTCTCTTTTATCATCCCTTCTTCCCAAGTTTACTTTTCTTTTTATTCTTTTTTTGAGTTTACTCTTTCATTTTATTCTTTTTCTCATTCTATTATTCTCTTATACTTAAATTTACACGTCTACTAACATAAACCGCATCTCTTTCATCTGCTATACTCTTTTGTTCTTCTTCTGCCCTTTGTGTAATCTTTCAGGAAGTTCTCTTCCTTCGTCTCCAGCTCCGTCGTCGTCTGTGCCTCCAAAACCAATCCTGGCAATTCTTACTTTCTCCTTCTCACCGGGTGTAAAATATCTCCATCAGATATCGCCCTCTCGACTTATGCCCTCCGAAAACTTTAAATAGAGACTTCTGTGTGCTTGTATCCAGCGTCTGATAACGTTGACTTGTTCGCAATAGTAAATCACCGAACTTTTTGCTACTCTGAATGCTGAAGGGCAAAAGAACAAACGAGGCTAACACTAGTGTACATCTCTACATCGTGGGTCGTTTTACATCTCCTTACATCTCCTTACATCTCTACATCGTGGGTCGTTTTACAATCACCACACATCTCTTGTTATTTTATGCAACTTTTAATGAAATTAAAGCCGTACTTTTTAGTTATGTGGGTCTTATTTGTTGTATTACTGCAATATTTTAATACAACTAAAAGGGCAATTGGAATCAAAAACCGAGGGAACATTCTTTAAAATTTAACTTTTTGCTGAATGCCTCATTGGAACCTGATGTTACTCTACTGTTTCACGTTTTTGTCAGGTTTTCAGAATTGTTTCCTTGTTGATTTAAATATAGAAATAGTACATTATGAGACAGCGGTGTAATGATGGGTATTAATATACGGGAGTGATATTACGATACGAGCGAGGAACGAGCGAGTATATTAATATTCATTACATCGAGTTTCATAATTACTTTTTCTACGACTTATGGTAACTTATAAGATAAACTTTTACGTTGAATCGTTTCGTGTCAGTTGACATGCAGGATTCAGTCCAGGCCACCTAGCTGGCAGCTACTCTAGGTGGCAGCCCTGCTCTAGGTGGCTTTGGTTTACCAGTCCGCCTGCGAGAGAGTACAAAAGTTGCGGTAATAATTCCGAGGTCTCCATTTTTGATTTTTCCCATATTTCCGGAAGAACCAACTCAACCTCTGACTCACTAGACATATTAAACTAAAGAATTGGCCAGTTTTAAGGGCAATCACACGGCAGCAACCTATAACACAAAATGAGTAGCATTCTGATCTTAACGTCATTCAAATGTTCCATCTATCACTATCACTGCGCTAGTCAAATAAGAGAAATTACCATCCAATTTACTTTAAATAATATTCCACGTAAAAGACTAATAATAAAAGAAATTAAAGGTGACAAGCATTATATAATATTAAATACAATTGTAATGTACACAGTCGAACGGAACATTTACTAGAACGGTTCTCAATGGTTAATTAAGTGTCAGTTCTTGGTTTGCAAACCTCTCTGTGATTGGTCAAGAACCTGTATCATAATGAAATCTGTATCGTAATGAGTATCATGCAACGGGTTGCAGCCATCAAATGACAGAATTAAACAATGGGAGTAGAAAACGAATTTTCAGCGGTACGAGCAAGTCTTGAGTAGCAGCAGATTTAAGTCACCGATTTCTCAATAACTGCTTTTAATCTGGTTCTGCACGAGCCAGTACAAAAAAATAATCGGATGGGAAGTTGCCAATCACGTTTTGCACTGTGATTTAACAATGTCCTTTCCATTGAAAACGAACGTACCAACCTTGAAGAAAAGGAATGTCATTGACCGACAATGAACCGTTCTTCTGCGAGTAAGGTACCGCTCATTTAGTATTGATCCGCCCAAACTCCTCTGGCATCAAACGACTGTGGAGAATCCGGCCCTGCCTCTCGTGGAAGATTCGTTCTCTCGCCGGAGATACCGGTTTAGCATCTCACTCCTCGAACTTTCTTACCGAACAGGATTTCTTCTCTCTTACAACCGAAACTAAAAAGACCTACCCCCCCTCTACATTACGTTTATCATATCTTCGCCCTTTGCGATGAGGGGAGAAGTATGACTTTTTTTTGTCTTCTTTGGGGTTGCTGAAGTGGTATACCCGTACCCTTGTACAGGTACTATTGTTGAAGGGGTGAATATCACAAACCGGGACATTTTATTGAAAGGACACTCGAAATTTTACTTGCTTGATGAAGCGGAAGTTAATAATATCGTAGATTTTATCAATTTAATTCAAGTGATATTGTAGTTTTGGTGTTTTTGTAGGAAGCTCTTATTCTTATAAAACAAAAACAAATTAAGTGCTTTCTTAACAGTTGATTTAAGATGAAATTGCATACTTATCGAAATGTAAGGTGCGTATTCATAATGGTAGTCGAAGTGTTAATGAAAACTTTGCTCTAAATGTACCATCTGTGCAATTTTAGGTGATATCTAAGAGTTTCACATTTAATTAATAAATTGCAAATAAAATTCTCAAAGGAAAGAAAAAAATCAGTTCCCACTAGCAGATGACTCGCTTTGAATGGACAATTCGCTTTCCCCCAAACGGTGGATGGGGAGGGGTCTAACGGATAGTAGGACACAAAGAATGCGACATTTATTACCATATTTTCAACACCGATATTTTAACATCGATTGATTCAATCAGATAGTTTTCATCATCGATGCTTTGTGATCTTTTACGTTGACGATGTTTTATTATTGAATGAGAAAAGAATCATGAAGAAAAACTAATAATGTTCAATTATCAGTAACTT
This sequence comes from Teleogryllus occipitalis, assembly GCA_011170035.1. Taxonomy (NCBI): domain Eukaryota; kingdom Metazoa; phylum Arthropoda; class Insecta; order Orthoptera; family Gryllidae; genus Teleogryllus; species Teleogryllus occipitalis. Next base: position 101,108 of record BLKR01004378.1, on the reverse strand, counting down.
GAACCTTCTCTCGGTCCAAAGTGGCACCAATGAAAAATAAGTTAGTCGGGTTTTTGTCGATAAATGTGGTCGACTATATTTAATTATTCAATGTGGTAATAAAAGTTTTGTTAATTATTTATATTATTGTTTTTACGTTTATCAATTAATACTTCTTTATAAATTACAAGTAACAAACAGGGCTACAATCAAGCTATCCACCGCCCTTCCATCGCGAAAAACGATGTTAATGATTCTCAAACCCTTTTGAAAACATTGATTATTAAAATCATTGTTGATTTGGTGAAGATGTCTTATTAACATCGATATTTGTATTTTGAACAACGATGCGATACCCTAATACAATAAATAAAATTTTAATAATTTATTAAATACTTCGTAGTAATAGTGATAATGTTTTATTTACACTTGTATATTCTTCACGATCTTAGCGGTTGAATTAGATTTTAAATCAAATTTTTCTCGTTGTTTTCCTTCTGTAATTCTACAAAAAAACTCAACACACTTTCATTTCATGAAAACGCCTTTAATCTTATCTTGTAGTTCCCACTTCTATGATTTCCTCCTCCTTCGACCACACATCTCTGCAACACGACTTCCAAATTTTTTCCTTCAAGGCACACATTTTGTACATCCTTTTTTAACCAATATTTGTTATCTTTTAACTCATTCTCTACCCAACACCTAGCTGTAGGCCTCTTTCTCGCATCACCTCCTTTGTTTCTAAAACACTGAAGCTGTAGAATCATTGTATATTCGGAATGTCTAGACTAATCCTATTCGTAACTACCTGCTCCTGAATATCCCTAACTCTCTGAGCTATAACAGTAAATAAGAAATAAGTTATACCCTTAAGTAGTTTTCCCTGATTTCTCCGATCACCACTAGGCGAATGCAAGAGCAGTACACAAATGGGCCACGGTCCGCGTGCGATCTTTCCTTCCTCACTCTTGTCCTATTCTCACACCTTACACATACACACACACACACACACACACACACACACACACTTACATGCACTACACTGCCGCTCATGGGGGAGATATGTTGCGGAAGAAAACCCCGCATGCCGAAAACCGATATATTCAATCAATCATCGAAACAATTGTGAAATATTTTTCGTTTCTTCTATATTTTTAATATTGCTAAATCTGAATACTATTTATAACGAATACCAAATACCAATCTTACGAAGGGGATTATTTTCACTGCCACTATTAATATTATTTGTACCGTTGCCCTGATATTTTCATAAATTCTCTCAATGTTAATACTAATTTATTCATTTTACTTTCAATTTAATCATGGGTTTCGACATACAACATTTTAATCCTTACCTGTTGCATGTGGACGTGTAATTTTACACAGAATTACGATTTCTAGAAGTTCTATTAATTAAAACCAATTATTAGTTTGATGGCAACCAATATCAATTATCTGCTTTTCTCAACAATAAAAAATTAACATTTATTCTTATATATTTACAAATGCTATTGAGCTAATGAATAATTACTTTTTCTATGTACATTAAAATACCGTACAGTTATGAATATACTTCGCAAGCTTATTCCAATGTCTTGTTAGATGACTTCTCCGTTGAATTAGCAGCATGTTATCCGTGCAATGTCCTTGCATACTATACCATTATTACTACGATGTGTTTCACATAAGATGTGACCCGCAATACCAACCTCCCGTAAACCACCCGCCATACTTACTACATTGGCTTAGGGACCTTTGATTAGAATTTAAGTTGGAAGAGGTAGGGGCCAACCCAAACTAAAATCCCCCATGTAATGGAAATAAATCAGTTAGGAACTTTTTCTTCGCTGGAGATTGGCACGCATGCTGTCAAAATTAATGTGTGCCAACTCCAGCCGTCAAAGCGGCAAAACGTTATGAGCTTACGCGAGCGAGCTCGATCCCGCATTTTTTTATTTAAAAGCTATTACCTTGTGTTTCCAGTACGCGATTTGTTTCCGAGGGGGAACTTGTATATTGAAACTCCGCCATGTTGAATTTTTAGGGTATTTTCTCACGTGGAAACACCTATAACGTTGGCTCCCGATTTTAGCATTAAAATTAAACCCGGGGTTCTTGGCTTATGACACAGTAAGTATGCTTTTGCTTCGGAGACCTCGCCCTCTGTGTTCCTCGGGAGCATGGGCGGAGGAGGCGGCGGCTGTAATGGCGGTGGCGGCGAGACGGCTCCGTTAACGATGATCACCCGATAGCAGAGCACTGACCGATTCTCCCCGCCCGATATCCCGCCAGGAAGCTCGGCGGAGCCGCTCACCGCGATAAACGGCGGGATCCGTGGGGCGGGGCGGGGCGGGGCGGGGCGGGGCGGGGCGGGGCGGGGCGGGGCGGGGCGGGGCGGGGCGGGGCGGGGCGGGGGTACCGTAACCAGCGAGCGGGACGTTTTCGGAAGGCCCTGGGTTCGACCTCCCCCGATTCTCCGCGCGTCGTTCACGGTGAAGAAGCTTACGGTGCCCGAGATGAATCTGAGATGGCGGCGAAGAGGTACCGTAGAGAGGCGGTGGAGGCAGGTGCTCAGAGAGAATGGTTACGCTTTGATTGAACTGGCGATTGTATCGGGCGTCTTGTTACAACAATTAATGCATTTCGAGGGTCACCTTCGGATTGTGAGACGTGGCATGTGTTCCTGGGCAGTGATGAATGATTGTATCTGAACTGTCGACTGTATTTGAGAGCTTTATCCTAGCAATTAGTGATTAAGGAGAAAGGCTAAGAGACGTCTGGTGAGAATGCTTGAGCTATTTCTGAACTATTGATCATGCTTTAGAATTTCATCCCATTAATGAGGCTGAAAAAAATAAACTTTCGACGAAAGTGGCTGTGATGAGCATGTGATAAGAAATGTACTGCGGTTATGTTAAACTCAGTATCAATTCTTAACCATTCTATCGCCTAACTTATCTAGAGATTTTTTTGTAGTGCTGCTCTCGTAATTATTTTTAAATTATTTCGGGAATTATGTATTCCAACAAAAATATTTTTTAATTAAAAAACGACGAAAGTTTTTTCCTGTTTTTAAAAACTTATAATTTTTGAAAAGAATTTCATCTAAGGATTGTAACAGCCAAGTGCCTTCCAAGGGAAAAGACAATATGACGTGATCTTTTGAACTATTCATGTTCGTAATTCATGGAATGCAATGCTATTACGATTTCAACAACGGGTTTATTTTTATTACTAAACAGGAAGAAAGAAGAAATTCTGAAGGAGCAGTTCAATTGTTATGTAGTCGCAGGGACGAAAAGAACACAAAAAATGAAGGGGCGGATAAAGGTTGAAAGAGTAGGAATATGAATATTGAAGACGGGAGAGAATGAAAATCGAGAGTAAAAACTTTACGCACGTAAACAACAAATGAAGAGCAACAGAGAGCGAATAGAACAGAGCAAGAGGTACAGAATAGGAGAGTGAGGACAGTTGAAAGAATGGGGGAGAGAATAGGAGAGGGGAAGAGGGATATGGAGAGGGGGAGGGAAGGTAGAGATAGAGGAGACAGGAAAGGGAGAAATATAGAGCATGAGGCTCGTAGTCGTAGAATAAGACTCGAGAGAGTGGAAAGAAGAGAAAGGGAGAATGACTAAATGGGAGTAAATGTTAGCAATGGGAGCAAACGTAAGCAAGAAACAGAGAGGAGGAGAGAGCAAAACATATGAGAACAAGAGGAAGCAAGAAAGAGTGAACGAGTGAAAGTGAGAGGGAATCAAGAGAGACAGAGTACAAGAGCAAGAACGTTTAGCGTCCAACAGCAACAGCTGATACGAGAGGGAGAGTGCGAACAAATCGGAGTACTCCAGACGAACTTCCCCAGCAAAGCAACATCGAGCGGTGCGGCAACCTCAGGTGAGCACAGGGCGGCGTGGGAAGGGCGAGTCTATGAGAAAGAGGATGGGACACAGAACAGGCAAGAGATAAAAATGGAGAAACAGAGTCCAAGAGTAAGACACGACAGGCCGGAAAGAAGAGGGAGGGGAAATGTCCTGGTTGGAGCCAACGAGAGCAGGAGAGAGCCAAACTGTGCGAGAACAGGGGGGATCAAGAAGAGGAGAGATAGAGATAGAGGAGGGGAAAGAGAGAAATGTAGAGCATGAGGGTCCAAGAGTAAGACACGAGAGAGAGGAAAGAAGAGGGAGGGACAATGATCAGGTTGCAGAAAGAGAGAGCAGTAGAGAGCTAAACTGTGCGAGAACAGGTGGGAGCAAGAGAGAGTGAACGAGGGAAGCAAGACAGATAGAGTTCAAGAGCAAGGAGGAATAGAATCCAACAGGAACCGGTGATCCGAGAGGGAGAGTGCGAACAAATCCAGACGAGCTTCCCAGCCAAGCATGGCCGAGCGGAGCGACGACCTGAGGCGCGCACGGGGCGTCGGCGTGGGCGTGGGCGTCGGCGCCGGGAGGGCGGTGCGGGGCGGGGCGGGCGGCGCCCGCGCTCACCGCCCATTAATTAGCTAACGGGACGCCCGCCGCTGACCACTCGGCGCCGCCGGCCGTTGCGGCTTGACGCTCCGCCGAGCGGAAGAAACTCGCGGCCAGCGGAATCGGGCGAGCTGCACGCGACGAGATAAGGCGCCGCCGAGCGCCGCTCCGGCCTACAATGCAGGTCGAGGACGTGCAGTGGATTCATGCATTAGTGATTCCGGGCGCGTCAACTGCTAACGTCATTAGTGCAGTAAGAATAGTGCATGTGTTTTCACTGAGAGATGGCAGTGATCTTCCACGGCTGGATGGTGAGATCCGGCGACGACCTACTGTTGTTTCACGGGGTTTCTCTCGACGAGGTATCTCCCACCAGGGGGACACCCCCCCAGTCGGGACAAGCTCTAAGCTCCCGACCGGTCTCCCGGAATATGTGGTAGTGTAGTGCATGTTAGTGTAAGTGTGTGTGTGTAAGGGGAGAGGATAGGACAAGGAAGAGGAACGAATGATCGCGCGCGGTCCGTAGCCAGTTTGTTAGGGTACTTCTCCGGCATTCGCCTGGTGTTGATCGGAGAAACCACAGAAAACTAACGACCAGAGCAGCCGGCCGCTAGAATTGTCCTCCAGACAGCGACTGAATTCGACCTAGCTGAAAACCTAGTGTCGAAAATCCTGCTGCCGAAAGGCAACCTAGGACCTGCCGGTCAGAGGCGCTGCAGTGACATCAGTTGATGCACTGAGCTACCACTCCCGGTAGGTGGATTAGTGATTCCGGGTGCGTCAACTGCTAAGGCCATTAGTCCCGTAAGAATAGTGCACGCGTTTTCCTTGAGAGAGATGACAGTGATCTTCCACGGCTGGATGATGAGGTCCAGCGCCGACCTACTTGGATTACGGGGTTTCTCTCAACAAGGTATCTCCCATCAGGGGGACTCCACCCCAGCCGGGACAAGCTCTAAGCTCCCGACGTGTGTGGTAGTGCATGTGTGTGTGTGTGTGTGCGCGCGCGTACGTGTGTGCGCGCGCGCGCGCGCGTGTGTGTGTGTGTGTGCGTGCGTGCGTGCGCGCGCGCTACTAAGGAGTGAGGATAGGACAAGGAAGAGGAAAGAAAGAATGCGCGCAGTTCATGGCCCGTTTGTTAGGGTACTGCTTTGGCAAGTGTCTGATATTGGTCGGAGAAAGCATGAAACACTAGTGATGAGGACAGCCGGCAGCAAGGATTCTCCTCCAGGTAACGGCTGAATCCGACCTATCTCTGTAGTTAAGAGTCGAAAATCCTGCAACTGTTGGGACTCGAACCTAGATCAGAGGCCCTGCAGTGGCATCAGTTGATACTTTCAGCCACCTTTGCCGGTCCTTGGATTGGAGTTACGCTGGCGGTGGCGGAGTTCCTGTGCTGTGATGCACGGGGTTTCGAGATCGGTGGTCTGAGAAAGATGATGTGATTTCGGACATTCCGAATTCCTCTGTGTAATGGAAGAAGCGTAGATTTTTTAAACTTCTCGTGGAAGTGATCAGACATTAGATTTCTTTAGTTGTCAGTTCGAGTTGTCAGGAATTGCACGCGATGAAACAAGGCGGCTATCACTGGTCTCGTCTAGAATGCAGTTCGAAATCTTGCATGAGAGATACGCCAGGTAATTACCCTGGAATGTTCTTGTGTGATGGTCGAGTTTTGAGATCAGTGTGGATAGAGAAAGATAATGGGATGTTTCAGCTTCCTTTAAGATGTGGACCGGATGAATTTATCTGCGTAGTTGGAGAGGCTTACGTTTTTGAAATCCGTTGATATTGTGGTGCTGATATTGTATTTGTAGATTTTTCTGGTGGTCAGTTGCAGTTATCTCGATTGCGATTGCCTGCGATTTGATAAGGAGGCACCCCAGCGCTGATCTGACCAAGAATACAATTGGAGATCTTGGATTGGACCTACGCTCGTAATTGCATTCAGAATTGTTGTGTCCTCGAGTTGTGATGCTCGGAATCCGATATCGGTGAGGACTGAGAAAGATGGTGCCATTTTTGGCCTCCTTACGTTGAGTGGCTCCTTTGCTGAAAGTCATTGAGAGACAAGGAAATTGTTAGAAATTTGTTGGTTTATCTGATTGACAATTGTAAAAGGACATTAAGTAATTGCGCTCTATGTTGAGGAGATTGCTTTAAAGAAATTGGTTCAACATGTTTTTTTGTAACAAAATAACTGTCAAGTTGAAATCAATTTTTCCATTTCATCTTTATCAGTTATATTTTGATAATAATTATTATTAAGCTATATTGAGAAACAGCTTAAAACAACAAAAAACTCGCAGTTTCTATAGGCCAAGAACAAAACAGAAATCTAGCATGGCCTCTACTACGATTCACAGTTCTCGTAAAGAGAGTTTGGATGTCAGAAAATGTCATTTTTCGGTCGGTTAACCATTATGCATATGAATGGTTTCTGGAAACACCGTAAACTACGTAGGAATCCCTATATTAACATTTTGAATAAAATAATTTGCCTATGAAATTTGTGAGAAAATTGACTTTTTCTCTCACCCATATAAGGTAACAAAGAGTGAATTTTAAGAAAATTGATTTGTAAAATTATTTTTACCGAATGTTAGTCGCTATATTCAGTGTTCGAAAGAAGCACAGGTAGAATTTATACTCAACAAATTATTTCTGCACGTGAACATAATATCGGATTTGAAATCATGGAGCTAGGCTAGAACCTCTCCTATAATTAATTTCTATGCATAGAATTCCTGCCTAAGCCCCAGAAAGCGATAACGTCTTTGCATTCTCGTAAATGCGCAGTTATTACCATCTCCGCCCTGAGTGATGTACGCAGGTGTTCGCATTCTCAGTTCTGAGCTGCGCGGACCTTGGCACGAAAGGTAGACCGAAGGGGCGTCTCTCAGTAGTGCCAACTATGCATGTTTACAAAAGTTTGTTCTGCGTCTGCGGCCATCCAGATGCTCAGCCTACGTGCCGCCGCCATATGAGCTGTGCCAGCTCTGCGGTTGACGGAGAGTATTTTCGATCGCTTACTAATCATACGAGGGGTAAATAAGATATATAGCATGGGTATCGGCGCATATTGTTATATCTTTTCTGTGATACATGTTATAACTGTAATGCATTTACTATACGAAAAAAATCAAGCTGAGTCATTGATGATTTTTATGTCATGTTCTCATAGCTATTAATTTAGAGAATACAGTTTACTGTATATTCTTTTTTATTGAAGTTACAGCCTGATGAAGGGAGTAAAAATCAAACACCCGGAAAGTGTGTAAATAATGTGTATTCATCAAGCAAGACCAAGACATGTCAATGAGTTTGCTTATATTAACTTTATAATCATTGACTATCTGTCCTGAATAAGAAAGGCCAAATGTTTCTCTATTACAATAATGTAGCTTTTCTCCTCTCTCTCTCTCTCTCTCTCTCTCTCTCTCTCTCTCTCTCTCTCTCTCTCTCCTAATAAATAATAAATCCGTAAGAAACGTTTGTAATGTTCTCAAATTGGAACTGATAATGATCACACGATAGCCAAATCTCATAATTTTTTGACTGACTCCTCGTCTGAATAGGTTCACTTTTTCCTCGCGCGTTTCCAAAACGGGTAGATAATCGAAATATTTTCAATTACGAGCATCTTAACATTTGAGATAATCGAAATATTTTCAATTACGAGCATCTTAACATTTGAACTATAAGAGCACAAGTATTGCAAATTGACAGTGGAATAAAATGTATCGTATGTGGTAAGAAATATATTAAAAAGTCTTTTGATGGCGTTACCAAAGACCGGGATTTTGTCGCAGTGATCTGGAACACAATACAAATACGTGGAGACAATGGCTGTCGGTTCGACTCTCGCCTAAGGCATGCTTGTTTCGCGATGTGATTCTGACGGGGTTGGCTTCTCATATCCCACCCACCTCGTCTGGACCAACATCCCATTCGTAAATATTCAACTTGCAAAATGGTTCACCTTTTATTGTGAGGATCGTACGTATTGGGTAATTCAATGGAATTACACGACTGTGTTCTCTATTGTAACTTCAGAAATAGCTGTACGTTACCTCCTCTGGTCGACTCCCACCGCTAATGTCACAAGCAAGAAAGAATAAGAAAGAGAAAGAAAGAAAGTTTTATTTCAAATTGTTACTTCTCGCAACCACTCATAGCTAACTCTTTCTTAATTAAAACTTAAGCTTTACTTCAACCACAGATCCACTTTTTACTACGAACAAATTAGTGTATCTGTCATATCTGTAGAGAACTCTAAAGAGATGTATTTTAAAGTAACTGCCCATATCGCCTTGTGGCGAGGTGTCCTGTCGCAATTCGCCATTGTCAAGGAACTACGATATGCCTGTCAGGGTGGTAACAATGACGAAAGGCTCCTCCCTCGTCTACACTCACAAATGGATAGGCCACGCATCAACATAGTAAACATCACCATCAAACGAACAAATATTTTTGAATATCGAAAGATATTTCGGTTTAACAGACGCTTGAAAATCTCTTACCCTAGAATAATCCTGAAATTCGTTCAGATAACTTTATATATACTGAAACACTTGCTACGTCCTTAATCCCTCACCGCCATCTCTCCGAGAAAAATGCCTGCACTACACTAACGGACTAATAACTTAAGCTGTTGACGCGCCCGGAATCACCGACCTTAATCCCGATTAGTTAGTTACTCCTAGCGAAGTAAATAAAATACATATTCATCCCCGGAAGCAGCGTGATTTCACTCTTGGAAATGCAAATTTCACTTTCTCTCTGTGGAGAGAATCGGCTAAATCGGCGAGCGGATTCGTTCAGAGTCGAAAAACCGCGAGTCGGTGACGACGTCCCCTGCAAGAAACCTAGCTTGTCGGGTGAGTCACACGGCGCGCGAGGAGGTTACGCTTAAGGTCTGGTAGAGGGCGGTCGGGCGCTGCGGAGCATCACCCGGGGCAAAAACGCAGGCGCAGCACATCCAGCACTTTCTTCTCCGCCCCGCCCCACCCCGCCCCGCCCTCCAGCACAGGCCGGGTTGCGAGATGCTGCATGACTCGCGGATCGGTGCTAGCGCTGGCCAGAGGAAACGTCCTGTGTCAGTGGGAGACGTTTCCGAAGGGAAGAAGGCGTGAGCTGTCTCACGTGCAAATATGGACTTTTTAGATTTCATTCATATATTGATTGATTGATTTTTTCGTGTTTTCGGGCGCGTCAACTGCTTTGGTCATTAGTCCAGTTAGTGTAGTACATGTTTTTTCGCGGGAAATGGCTGTGATCTTCCCCCGCTGGATGGCGAGATCCGGCGCCGACCTACCTACTTTCCCACTAGCCAGGACTCTCCCACCAGTGGGGCACCGCCCCAGCCGGGACAAGTTCTAAGCTCCCGACCAGTCTCCCGGAATATGTGGTAGTGTACTGCATGTTAGTGTAATGTGTGTGTAAGGGAAGAGGATAGGACAAGGAAGAGGAATGACAGATCGCGCGCGGTCCGTGGCCCGTTTGTTATGGTACTGCTCCGACATTCGCGTGGTATTGATCGGAGAAACCACGGAAAACTACCGATCAGAGCAGCCGGCCTCCAGAATTATCCTCTAAACAACGACTGAATTCGACCTAGCTGAAAAGCTGGTGTCGAAAATCCTGCCGCCGTCAGGACTCTAACCAAGAACCTCCCGGTGAGAGGCGCTGCAGTGACATCAGTTGATGCACTGAGCTACCGCTCCCAGTTTCATATATTAATTAGTTAGTTAAATATTCATACATTAAATATTCTTTTGCGAATGTAAAATTTCATAAATTAATTAATACATGAATGAATTCTGAGAAGTCCGTATTTGTACGTGAAATAGCTCACTTCTTCTTCCCTTCGGAAACGTCTCCCACTGAGATACGTTTTCTCTGGCCACGCTTAATTAATTAATTAATTAATCAATAAATCAGTCCATTAATGCATCGTTTTATATATCATTCAATTCATTTATGTCATTCAAGCACCCAGTTTAATGGTTTGCTTTTAGGATTGTCCTGAACCTCCATTTTATTGCAATGGAAATTATCACCACGAAAGCCATATTCTTCTCTAAAACCCGTTATAATGGGACATGTCACAAGCTTAATTTTGTTATTAAATTATTTGATTATTGTGTGTCCTAAACCGGTATCTGATATTTTATGGTGTACCGCATGATAATTTTGGTATTAATTTTTGGTATTAATTTGGTATTGGGTACTGACTATAATTCAAAGCAGTGATTTTTCAAAATTACATATCCTTTGCCTAAGAATATATTTTTATTATTACAGAGTACATTATTTTATTGTTATCATGCCTCATCTGCAATATTAATACCTGAACGTGCGAAGAAAAATATCTATATTAGCCACTACATCATTCACGGTATACCAAATTTCAGCTCAGATAGTAATAATACAATTTAATACAATGGAAACATGCTACAGATAATAATAAACATTTATTCTTGTTATTAGTGCGTTTATATGATGAAATAATATCTCTACGGGGTTAAATTAGACTACATTTGGCTCGGTGTCGCTGTCTGGCCTCAGCGCCAACCCAAGGGTTAAATTCTAATTCCGTGATCCCGAACTGCCGAGTTAAAAAAAATTCTCCTGCACAACTTACTGTTTCTCAGGGGTTGTTGTTACGCAGAGTACGAATCATGTGGATAATGCACCGCTCTACAGAATAATAGGCACGTTGTAGGCCACTAGAAAAAAGAATTCAGCGTTTTTGTTTGTTTTTTAAATTAGTAGCTTTTTTTTCATCGATGTATAGGTGATAATGGTAAAGTAGTGGAAGGCAAAATATCTTTTTTTTGAAGGTCTGTCTGTGTCTTCCATAAAGCACAATCGAATGGGTAAATATTCATGTTCTATTTTCCCTAACAAAAGGTATGCGAAAAATGAGCCGAAGTTCGTGCAAACAAGAGATTGAAGAGAATTTTTATGTTTGCTGTTTTTGTACACATTAGCTGAAGGGACCCCTGTACCCCAGAACTTCAGAAGAGAGAAATAAAAATACGCGGACTATATGATTCACGAAGTGAAGAGAATATCTTCAAAGAGCAGTCAAAACAGTTCTTTTTTCTCTTCTTCTACTCTTCCTTTTTTATCCTTTCTTCTTCTGTATATTATTCTCTTTCTTATTTTTCTCCTTTTTATCCCGTTCCCTCACCAGTGTTAATCACCAATGACAATTGCAGGGGACGCTGCAACACAAAGTGTGTAATGCATACGAGTGAAGCGGGTTGCCTAATATAACAACGGATGAACAGCAGCATCTAATACTGAACTACTGATGATTTGAATTTCTTTTTGCATTTGAGTATTGGGAATCAACCATTGCAGATGTGCGAGATCGCGACAAACAGTGAGGTTTTTATTGATTGATTAATGATTCCGGTTGCGTCAAGTGCTAAAATCATTGGTCCTGTAAGTGTAGTGCATGATTTCATCGCTGCAGGTGGCGGTGAGCTTCCTCTGCTGGATCGTGAGATCCGGTACCGACCAACCCGTCGCCCAACGGGGTTTTCCCCAACCATGTATTTCCCATCAGCACGGCACCGCCGCAACTGGGACAAGCTCTAAGCTCCCGAACGGTCTCCCGGTATGTTTGGTAGTGCAGTGCATGTAAGTGTAAGCGTGTGTAAATATGGAGTGAGAAAAGGACAAGGAAGAGGAGGGTAAGATCGCACGCGATCCGTGGGCTGTTTGTTAGGATAGTGCTCCGGCATTCGCCTGGTGTTGATCGGAGAAAAACAACGGAAAACTACCTATTAGAGCAGCCGGCCGCTAGAATCCTCCTTCAGACAGCGACTGAATTCGACTTAGCTAAGCAGCTGTTATCGAAAATCCTGCCACCGTCAGGAGTAGAAGCCTAGAACCTCCCGGTCTCAGAGGCTGTGCAGTGACACCAGTTGATTCCCTGAGCCACCTTTGCCAGTGCGACAAACAGTGAAACTTGTCAACCCGAACCCTTGGTGATGGCTCCCTGCGCAGCTCGGAAATCGCGTCGCGAGAGGCGCCTTGTCCCGACTCTTTTACGACACGGGCACGCACCGGGTGCAGGACGGGCCCTCGTCCCACGTGACCTCGTTTCGACCGCACGGCCCGCTCCGGCCGGATGTACGGTGCAGAAGGGAATCGGCCGTGGTGAATGGCGGAAGGCGGTTGTAAACGGGGATCTGCATTATGTATGGAACACAATGCGGATCAGGAATTTAGGGTCTTGTTGGCTTTGTTCTTCCTGGAAATGAACTTGAGCTTTTTTTATGTTCGATTCAGTTCTGTTTCCTTAGTTTTTCTTATTTTTTTGTTTAGTTTTGGTTTTCGTGTTTTTTTTCTCTTTGATGCTCGCTTCATATTCGATATCTTCTTTTGTATATCATTCTTCATATTCGATATCTTCTCATAAATACTCTTCTTTTATGTATTGGGTTAAATGGCGGTGTGACAACATTTTCTGGTAACTGAGAGGCAGTTCCACTTTCTTGATTTTTTATCTATTTTTCTTTTGTAATCTTTTATTTCCGTGTATGTTTCGAAACGTTTATATTACCTTTGATGTTTATGTTTTTTCATCGGGTCAATTGTGAATTATTCTGCATTGATGTGTGATTTTCCGCCTGTGTAATTCTGTACCTACATGAATAATATTTTTTTTCCTTTTTTGTAATATATTCTTCTTGTATTCATGTATGAATATAAACGTTTCTGAGTTTTCTATCGCCAAAAATCAGAATAACATTTTCTTTATTGTTACAATAGTGCGCTTTTAGTGAAATGTAACTATTGTAATTTTCTGAAATTTAAATCTGACTTGTGCAATATATTAAATATGTAACATGAGAATGACCCTAAGAGCTGTGTGAATCAAGGGAAAATATTTACAATCCCAAACTTAATATTACTAGAATTTTTCCCCTGGGCAGATGAACACATAAACACATAACCACCACTGCCTCATGAAAATCGATGTACCACTAAATATTTTTTTCACTTTTCTCTTTCAATGTTATTGAGTCCGTTAGTTGATTTTTCGAATGGAAGTTGTATACCTGAAAGAACCATGTTTTTAAAGTTGAGATGTGTTATCATGAATATTTTTACAACTTCATATTTTGATGTCACTTCATTTCTGCTATTAATAATCCATTTAAAAGCACAATTCAAAATAATACTGCTGTTTATAACGATGATGACGTCGATGATAATTGCCATTCTCGGATGCCGAGCGTAAACGAGTGAAGATTTTCTGCCTTCCTCTCTTCTTGGCAGATGGTCACAGCGTTGTTTCCCATTCTCTACCACTGATTGGAGGATGTTTATTTAAATAATTATTTGTAATTTAACGTCCAAAACAGTTAAAAACTGTGAAAATTAGTATGACGAACGAGGGAGAAGTCCAATCTGTGCACCTGGAATCCCTTCATATGAGACATGAATTTAAATTATGAAGAGCGATTTCAGTAAGATTTGATAACAAAAATATTCGCTCATGCGTAAAACATATTATTTGCAAGGTAATCGATCTACATATTTTGAATATTATTCCTTTGATAGATTGATTATTTCATGTTTCCTGGAGCGTCAACTATGGTCATTAGTTCCGTAAATATAGTGCATGTTTTTTCATAGGATTTGGAGGTGTTTATTCCGCTGAATGATGAGTTGCGGCTGACTTTCACGTCGGCTAGCGGGGTTTCCCTATCCAGGTATCTCCCACCAGCTGGACTCAGCCGGCACAAACTCTAAGCTCCCGACTGGTCTCCCAGCATGCTTGATAGTGTAGTGCATGTCAATGTGTGTGTGTGTGTAAGGGGTGATGAAAGGACAAGGAAAAGGAAAGAAGGCTTGCGCGCGGTCCGCGGCCAAATCGCTAGGATAGTACTTCTGCATTCGCGTGTTGATAAAATAAGCGAGTCGAACCGCAAGACCTCCCGCTCAGAAGCACTGCTGTGAGATCAGTTGAGGTCCTGAGCCACCTCAGTCAGTTTATTCCTGTGGTGTTAGATTGTCACGATGGTGCAGGTGGGATGCGTGACGTGTGAGAAGCAAACAACGACACATCCACGGTGACCACGCCCAAGTCTTTTGCAGGGCTCGCCAGACTCAAGGCCTCAACTTCCGACTCCGCGTTCAGTGGTACCGACTACTTTTAGTTCGCTGTCTGCGTAGCGACTCTGACCAAGATGCCCTAGGGTGCGATTCCTGACAATAGCACAATTTCGACTCCACCTAGATAGCTGAGTCAAATTTAGTCGCTATCGCGTGGAGAATTCTAGCGGCCGGCTGCTCTGATTGGTATTTTTCCTTTGTTTCTGTAGTCGCTACCAGTGAAAGAAACGGACGACGCGGCACTGCCGATCTTTTCTTTCCCTTTCTTGTCCTATCCTTAGCCCTTAATCGTACACACACACACACACACACACACACACACACACACACACACACACACACACACTTACGTGCACTTCACTACCACACATGTGGGGATACTAATCGGGAGCTTGGGCGGTGGCCCGCTAGGGGAGACACATAAGGGAAATCTGCAAGCCGAACTGTCAACTTCGGATCTCACCAACGCCTCTTTCAGCGATAAAAACATGCACTATACTAATGGGACTAATGATCATAGCAGTTGGGCAGGAACAACGCCTCTTTCCGCGATAAAAACATGCACTATACTAATGGGACTAATGATCATAGCAGTTGGGCAGGAACAACGCCTCTTTCCGCGATAAAAACATGCACTATACTAATGGGACTAATGATCATAGCATTAGGCGAGACTAGAAACATCAATCAATCACATAGTCTGAGTGCCTCGCTCCTCTGAACCACCGACGCCAGCCCTGCAGCGTGCGTCGAACACGAATTGAACGCGCAGGTGGCCAATCCAACAAACGTGAGGTTCCTCTGCACTACTCCCATTGACGACCATCGCGTGCCATTGTAATGAAGATGAGTTTCCACTCGGACAATCGCCATTATTCAACCAACGTCCTGGCGACCTAGACCCACAACCACTTCCTGGCCAACGAGGATGATCGAAAATTCGATTTGTTCCACTGATCGACATTACATGGAACACTAACCCTGTAATTAAAAGGCGACCATTTTCTAAAAGGCGCTCGACGTGTCCGGTTTCTGCTCGCGCTTTCCATCAATGCTGCCGGTGCCAGTTCGCCCGCTAAAGTGGGCACGCCCCCTCCCCCGCCTGTGACGTGAAGGAACTGAAGCATGGCAGTAGCCGGAATGGGTCTGATAAGAGAATATATCTTCTTGAACTGTAAATTATACAAAATACCTGAAGTTTTTCAATGTGAGTATAAACTAACATAATTTCCTTAAATTACATACGTAATTGTCTACATCTGAAAGAAACAAAAGTATCTGGAAGTCAACAAATTGTATAAAGCAGATCCAGGTGACAACACTTCATCTTAAGATCTCAGCCCAGGCGCAATCCTTGGCTAAATGATCTTAACCACTTTCAGTTTTTGATTGATTGATTGATTAATTAGTGATTCTGGGCGCGTCAATTGCCATGGTCATTAGTTCCGTAAGTGTAGTGCATTTTTTCCCTCTGGAGGTGCTGATATTTCCCGCTGAATGGAGAGATCTGGCGCCGACATACCGCCGGCTAGCGAGGTTTTCCTACTACTAGGTATCTCTCGCCAGCGGGGCACCGCCCCAGTCGAGATAAGCTCTACTCTCCCCTACTGATCTCCTGGCACTAACTATACTTCGGATTTGTGACAGCCCATTAGGATTTATACAGTTTTTTAACTTCTAGCGCATCTCGATGCCACCCACAGTTTCATGAGCTTTTCTCTTTCATTTCGCTTCCAATTAAACTCGCAATAGATCCACTGTTAATGAAAGAATAACATACGTGAAGAAGTTTTGCAGTGGGTCTTGAATGTAACATAAATTATACTCAAGCGAACACTTTAGTTGGTGGAATGGCAAAACAATAGGGAGTACCACAGCCCAACACAAGTCAGCCAACGTTCGTGAAAAGAAGCCATTTCTACATGTAACTCACCACTCTCTCCAACTTTATTTGGTAGAAATGAGTGCCCATGAGTGAAATATTCTCCAATGTGACTGAACTGGGAGAAATACAAATTGATCAGTGACATGGACCTCCTTTAGAATCTAACTTGGCGGCAACATTCCAGCCTCAGTCCACGACAGATGTTGAGGTTTTCAAATCATGGATGTTTTAAAAAAATCAACGATGTATTTAATGTCGATATTTTAAAACCGATGGTTTTTAACATCGATAGTGTGGTTGACCTTTTTCGTGGCTGATATTTCTTAAACAAAAAAATGTACCATCATAACAAAATTCTATAATAATTTTCAGATATCCATGAATTGAATATTCCTCAGACCAAAGTGACCAAGATTGAAAAATAAATAAAACTGAGATTTGATCAGTAAAGAAGACTACATTATTTTTAATTATCGAGTAAGATAATTAACGTTTTCTTAATTATCTGGATATTTTTTAAACATTTGTCAGATAAATATCTCAATCAAGAATGAATAAACGTGACAATCTTCAAATTACCATTGCCCCGATATAAACTTCAATGGTTCGTTAACTAGTTTTAAAAACATAAATGTTTAATAACGACGGTGGTTTTCAATTGATGTTTTATTAACATCGATGTTTTAACTTTGACCATCAATGTTTAGAAACATCGATATTTTGCCGTCGACGTTTCATTAACATCGATGTTTTAATTTTGGCCATGAATGTTTAGAAACATCCATGTTTTGTTGTCGACGTTTCATTAACATCGATGTTCTAATTTTGAGCATGGATGTTTAGAAACATCGATGTTTTGTTGTCGACGTTTTATTAACATCAATATTTTAATTTTGAGCATGGATGTTTAGAAGCATCGATGTTTTGTTGTCGACGTTTTATTAACATCAATATTTTAATTTTGAGCATGAATGTTTAGAAACATCGATGTTTTGTTTTCGACGTTTTATCAACATAAATATTTTAATTTTGAGTATCGATGTTTAGAAACATCGATGTTTTGCTGTCGACCATCCATTAACATGGATGTTTTAATTTTGAGCATGGATGTCTAGATACATCGATGTTTTCTTGTCGATGTCGAGTCGAGGAGCCGCCTGCCACTGGTCGAGCCAGTCCGGTTTCCACGTGCACTTTCCGCGGCGCGGCGCGGCGCCTCCTCCGTCGCAAAGGTGGCCACGCCCCCCTCTCGCCGAACAACTGGACGCCGCAGTTTCCGGTCCGAGGGGGGGGGCGACCAAGGCCGCGTGACCCCGTTCCCAGACGCGCGTGCGTGGAGGCGGCGACGGTGGTGAGCGTGGTGATGGTGATGGTGATGGTGATCGTTTTGGTTGCGGTGCTTATATGCGATCACCACACGTGGGCGAGGGTGATATGCGAGCGGCTGGGATGGCTCAAGTGTTGCCACTGCGCGGTACATGGCCGGGTTTCCTAGAGTTCGGTGGAGGGTTTTAGATGCAGTTTAGATACCTTGGTCTAATTCAGTGCCGGTCTGGAAGAGCATTCTAGTGACCGGTTGCTCTGATCGGGAGTTTTCCGAGGTTTCTTGGATCATTACCTGGCAAAGTCCATAGCAGTACCTTAACAATTGGGGTGCAAACCGCGCACGATCTTTCCTTCCTCTGCTTTGCCCTATCCTCTCCCTTTGCTTACGTACAAACTTACATGCACTACGCTACCACACATACCTGAGGCCAGTGGGAAGTTTAGAGCTTGCCCCCTGACGGAGTTTCGTGGAAGGAGAAACCCCTGCAAGCCGACGTGTACGTCAGCACCGGATCGCCTCTTTGTAGGGGAGTAGGAGCATCGCCACTTTCTGAGGTGCACTACAATTACGGAACTGTACGAATACAACAGCGCAGCGTAACAGCGCCTGGTAACACGAATGTGGATGATTTGGGTGTTCTTTATTATGATACTAGGGCCTATGCCTAATAACCATAGTTAAGTGATTGGTGAATGGTTTTGATTGATATGTGATTTTGGAGGTATGAAATGAGTGATTATGAAGCAAGTGGTGAATGAGAGGCAGGGCAAACGTAAGATCCTCCGAAAAATCTGCTGCAAACAATTTCATTTTTACTTTCTCCCTACGAAGTAGAGGGAAAGTTATATAATGCTGGGCGCAAAAATTCCTAATTTTGGGCGGAAAAACTCTTATTACAGGGGCCTAGTAACGAAAATGTGAATAAATCCAGTTGCTAAGTTTAGAAAAAAATCCTCTATCACGTGGGGTAGCCAGAAACCATGTTTTGTGGGTCCTTTATATCGAACAATCGAATGACGGCAAAACGTCTGTCACTCTGTGAACAACCACCCGATTTTCTCCAAAATTGGTATTGCTCTATCGATCTGGCTGATGTCGCGGCCCCTTGAATTTGAAACCGATATTTCAATTTTGGGAAGAACTTTACATAAAGTTTCTGGGACACTTTCCAAGTTTTCACAAAACTGGCTCCATCGTTTTTGATTAAATTTTGTTGTTGGATAGTGTGAAAGACGTTTAAGAAAATGATGCAGCTCTCATGTTCGTTGAAAACATTGATTTTTTGAAAATTGCGAAAGTTCAAACTTTTTCCGTAGTCTTCCTACAAAAAAAAACATTAAAGATAGAGTTTTTTCTCTGATTGAAATTTTCGTCATAAAGATAGATTTTGAAATAAGGCCATGTACAAAAAAATTAAGTACTTTTCGCGTTATTTTGGATGAAAATACGGGGGAGAAAGTATATGCTGTTTTAGCACCACTAGTTTGTATTTTGTATCCATTTACTACAGTGGACGGAGCCCATATCGTGCTGCGATTATTTCAGTGGTCATTCGCTGAATGTGGTTCAGTGTAGTTCAGTGGTCATTCGCTATTGAAGCGCTGCCTCAATAAATGTCTCAGTAAAAACCTTGTCTCAGGCTCATCGAAGGTGTAAACACATGATCCACCACGCAAACAGGAATCCTATTCTTCAGCGCCCGAAAAGCCAAACCGGGTGGGCGACTCCTACTCGAATAAAGCGTCCGCTACGATCTGCGAAAGGCGTCGAGTGGCGTCCGCGCCGCCGCCGCCTCCGCGTAACAGTTCCTTCCGAGCGGAGCGCTTCGTGGTACGGCGCGGCGTCCAGGAAATTGGTCACTGTGCTCGGCCATCTTCCGTTCCGGGCGGCGCGGAGCGGAGCGGCGCCTCGTGGGAACACGGGCGGTGGGCGCAGCCGGGCCGGACCGCTCGCCCTCGCCGCCTCGCTGCCCATCGCCCGCCGCCCGCCCGCCGCCGCCGCCGCGCACTGGGCCCGAACAAGGTAAAGGTGCGCGGCGCACGGCGAAAAGGAAGAGAAGAAAGGAAAAAACAAACGAAATTGAGATACAAAAGAAGTTAAAAGAGACACTGAAGAAGAGAAAGGGAACTGGAGGAAAAGAAGAAATTAAAGAAAATGGTAAATAAAATAAAAAAAGGACGCCGAGAACGAAGTGAATGTGAAATGAAAAAGGAGAGGCGACTTACGAAAAAAAGGTGACTTCAGAGAAAAAAGGACATATGAGAGGGAAGAAAAAGCAGATTTAAGAGAATAAAAAGGAGATTTTAGAGAAGATAAGGAGACTTGATAGAAGATAAGGAGACTTGATGGAAGATAAGGAGACTTGATAGAAGATAAGGAGACTTGATAAAAGAAAAAGAGACTTGAAAGAAGAAATGGAGACTTGAAAGAAGGAAAAGGGATTTGAAAGAAAACAGAAGACAAAGGTAATCTTTTACCACTAAAAAGTTTCATTTTCAAATGGTCATAAATCACTATTCGTGTCGTTACTTTCAGTTTATTTAAATAATTTCTATGTTCAATTGCATGCACTGTTTTTCATCAGTCCGACTTTGATTGTTCTAAATGGTCTCATTCAGTATTCTTTGCATTCGTTAGTCACCTTGCTGAAACTGCAGCTTCTCCAAACTTCGTTTAGTAATAAATTTTTTCCGAGGGATAATCTCTGGCCCAACACCCCGATCCTCACATCTGGAGGATCCGGATTTGTTCTTCCGAAAATGTTCTTTCCAGAAAGGTCATATCAGTAGAATTTGAGAGTGAAGAAAACCAAAAACTTTTTTTTAAATTCTAGTTTGATGAAAGATGGAAGAAAGGAAGATCTCAGGCTACTTGAATTCAGAGCAAAGAAAGTGCAAGGACAGGGAAAAACGATTAGTGTCAAAAACCCCGCCACCGTCGGGACTCGAACCTAGGACCTCTCGATGAGAGGCACCGCAGTGTCCTTGTAGTGATTTGCAGCCGCCGTAAGGTAGGGCTTGTAAAGTGTATAACTCGCTTTAGTGCGCGTTTGGCACCGTTTGGTCCCACTGTGAGGTTGGCCCGTTAGGGCGCTAACGAGCGGCGTAACATCAGACCCCCCCCCCCCCCACGCCGCCATCGCCATCGCAACGTGACCACGGCCCTTTGCTCCTTCCCCCCAATCCCTGGCCTTTCGGAGGAATTCGTTAGTTATTCGCCGTATCTGGCGAATCATGGCCACTTCCAAGCGGTGGTACTACTAACCTAGCGAGATGACTGTATAGCGGAATTATTTTAAGTTCTCGAGGTCCTGCGGTTTGTGTTGGGCTGTGGAATGTTTTGATTCTCTCGCGCCTTTCCCTCTTCGCGTCTCTACACTCTTTCCATATTATTTCTCTTATTTTCTCTCATATTGTCGTCCGCTTTATCCTTCAGTCTCTCTCTCACTGTTTCGTTCTGTCGTTCTTTGTATTTCAGCATCACTATGCAAAAAGTATTAAAAAGTAAAAGTTTTATTGTTGTTTCGATAGAAAAATTATTTTACGTATAGGAACAGACGTTAGTGTGCAAGCTTTGCCGTAACAACTCGATTGTTGATTTTTATTTCTGTAAAATCTCCCAATCTCGTCGAAAATTTTCCCACCTTGATGATTCCTGTCTGGAATTGCCAAACAGGAGTACATAAGGCAACAATTCAAACAGTAGGTTTTCGTCTTCCGTGTCAGGCATTCAAGAGAGCGCGAGTTCAAACAACGGGGACCGACAAATCAAATCGCTTGTGTTTGAGGGCCCTGCCCTCCCCCGCTGCTGGATTCCCCGCATACAGATCGCGGCGCGCACAGCCCCTCTTTGGGCTCCCTCTGCTTTTCTACGTGACCTGCATCACTTGCATCCCCCCACCCCGTGCCATCGGGTCTCGATCGGAATACGCGAAAGCAGGGGGATCGAAAAATTCCACGTGATAAGGCGGCAACTCTCGAGATTCCACGAAACGGCTTTGCCAAAGCGAAACAGCACACATAATTCGTTATACGATATAACTTCAGTTGCGTGGGCTAAACGGGGATGGGGCCGGTTTCGATAGGCGGAAATTTAGGGCGGTTGGATTTAGATAAATTACGTAAAAGACACGTCAACGGAATCATTTTAATCTAAGAAATTAAGTTTAACAAATATGATGTACGGGAATCTGTAAATATTGTAAGATATATAAAGAACCCCCAAATTAAATCACATAAGGACCCGGAGGTTACCAAGGATTTTTCTCCGGGCACGGCTGATGGTATCAGGTATAATGTCCAGGTGTTAATTGTTTTATTATAAATAATTTTTCATTTACGCAGAATATAAAATATATTTTATTTGTTTACTTAAAGTTCTCGTTTTCAACTTCAACGTAATGACAATAGAACGATGACGACTATTTGATTACTTCTCAAGTGTACTCTTCTCTGAGATTGGTCAAACGCATGCATTACAATGAAGCGGTATCATCATGACTATCATTCTGTAACGAGCCTAAAGGGGCATTCAGTGGGAGTAGAAAAGCTTGTTTTCCAACTAACGTATGAAAATCGAATTCTGTTATAAATCATTACCTTTCTTCATGGCTTTCTTCGTTCACCATTTTTCTGTAAAAAATGTTTTTGGACGATGTCATGTTTTTCCGATGTAAAGAAAAATACTAACTTTACTCACGGGTAAAAAGTATCTTATTTTTATGCAATGGTAGAAAAAATGTTATGTAAATATAAATTATAAAATAATCGAGTATTTAAGCTTATAGGATGTCACATGGGCAGTGTAATAGCTACTTGAGGTGTGCTCCCGATTTCAGTTCCCGGTCGAGGCAAAAATAGAGTTGTAGCTTTCCTTTAAAATTGTCTCAGTTTCTGTAGCTTCATGACGAAGAAAAGCTCAGACAGGCGGACCTTGCTCTTTACGGGGGAGGTAAAACGTCATGTTCGCCACTTGTCGCTCTTAGTCTCCAAGCGTGGAAATTTAATTAGGCCCAGGCAATCGGGGACACCGTCAGCTGGCCGGCAAAGTCGATCGTATAATATCGACCCAAAATGGTAAATACACACATCGATTATTTATTTGTATTTTTTAGTTGTAGGACAAAGTTAACTTGAAAAAACAGTACCATTAATATTTTATTCCGGGTTAAGATCGTATTTCTTGGCAACAGTCATAGAAACGCACGATTGTTTAACGCTTTTATTGTTTTATCTTACATTTCTAAAAGATCATGATCGTACGAATCTCGTCAAATATTTCTTCTAAGATGTCTGCCCAAGATGCGAAAGACCTTTTCTATGTTCTCATTCACAAGTGTCACACTTACAGCGTTCCTAAATAAAACCTAGACAAAGGCGAGAATTCTGAGTTGGTTTTTGTCAGTGACTCCTAGGAAAACCACAGACAGGTCACGGGTGGATCGTTTAATCAAGTAAACCACTCCAGTCCAAATGATCGGTTGTTGTCTAACGGGACGAGGAAGTGCGGCCGGAGTAATCCGTTTTCTTCTATGCGACGAGATGCGGTCGGTGCAATAAAACTCCGGGGGCAAAGAAATAGAAACAACGACTTCCTACATTCCTACATCTCTTCGTTTCTCGATGTTCGTAAACGTTATTAGATAAATACTTGTGTGATGTCGAAATTACAATAGATACGGTAGGATCCACGACGAAACTTTTTGGGAAAGGTAGCCTGTTTTATTTGGAAAACGCAAGAAATGCAAGTACAGAACTGTACTGTACGTTTACAATGTCGGAGAAAGAGTATCCGAAAGTGAAAAGTTCATGTCCGTCAAATGAAGAAACCGGGAGAGGTGGCTCAGTGTATCAACTGATGGCACTGCAGTGCTTCTGACCGAGAGGTTCTAGGTTTGAGTCTCGACGGTGGTAGGATTTTCGACACTAGTTGTCAGCTGGGTTGAATTCAGTCGCTGTCTGGAGGATAATTCTATCGGCCGGTTGTTCTGATCGGTAGTTTTCCGTGGTTTCTCCGATCAACACCTGGCGAATGTCGGAGCAGTATCCTAACAAACGGGCCACGGACCGCGCGCGATCTTTCCTTCCTCTTCCTTGTCCTATCCACTCCCCTTACACACACACACACACACACACACACACACACACACTTACACTAACATACACTATATTACCACACATTCCGTGAGACCGGTCGGGAGCTTAGAACTTGTCCTTGCTAGGGTGGTGCCCCGCTGGTGGGAGAGTCCTGGTTAGGGGGAAACCCTACTAGCCGACGGTAGGTCGGCACCGGATCTCACCATTCAGCGAGGGAAAACCACCGCCATCTCCCAAGCAAAAACATGCACTTCATGTATGGGACTAATGAACATTGTAGTTGCCGCGCCCGGAGTCACTAACTACCAACCAACCAACCAACCAATCAAATGGGGAAAAATATTTTGAGAAAGACAGTAGACAATCGGATGTTCTAAACAAACTGGAAATAAAACTAGAAAGACTAACGAAAACACATGTAGCATCTTTCGCGTGATACACTGCCCCAACTGACACTGTCTATGCAGTGAGGTGGAGAAGCGAAGGAAGAAGAATCGTTTTTTGAGGGTCGCAGGAAGCGGGTCGCAATTGCAACACCAAAGGAGAAACGGAGCGGTCGCATGCGACGGAGAGAGATCGCCACTGCTATGCGGTTGTGGTCATTTCGCGGTCACAGGTAATTGGTCGCCGGAGAATCCCCGTAGACCTCGATGTGACGATGATACGCCCATGTCCTCTCAAGGCGGGCAGCTTCCGCGGCGGTGGATTCCTGGGAAAATATCACGGTTGTTCGCTATCGCCATTCGAACAAAAAAGAGATACTGTTTACCGGTTTGGCACAGGATAATGTAGGATTCTGAGCGAACTATAGCAGAGGCAATATATTTAGGCTGGTCGCTTCTTCTGTATGCGTGTCTCTTTCCTCCATTCGGCTACTGCCTCTTCACCTCCCGGTACACACGGCTGCATGAAAAATGGGCAATTGCTTCTGATGGCAGAAAAGACGCAAGGTTGAGCGACATGAGTGGGAGTGAGTGAGTGAATGAATGAATGTGTGTGTATGAGTGTGAGAGTGTGTGAGTAGAGAGGAGTGAGAAGAGGGAAGGGGAAAATGACCCAGGTAATTTTTTACTGGTGCAAAAACTTTGCTTCGAGCCGCCAAAATGTATTTTATCCAGTGTAGTATCCAGTTTTTGTTTTCACTGTATTGCAATATCGAGACCTGTTTATCTATTTTCGTGATAATGTATTTTGAACATCACCGGAGAAACCTATTGGTTTATTTTTAGTTTATTTTCGTGATCATTGTACCTTTTTCGAGTTATTTTGTTCACGGAAACGAGGCCTGCTCGTTAACTTCGCTCTCAGAGTTTTGAACATTGCAGGAACATTGGAAAAAACTACCTGTTTATTTTTTGTTGTGTTTAATTGATGGACCTACGCTCTGTTATTGTTGGTTGCAATCTGGAACGCTGTATGTTGTGCAGAAATATTTAATTTGGAATTCGATTTCATATAATGTGGTAATATATTTATAATGTAGTTCGTATTTTAATTAAATGAAAGGATTTCCGATGTATAGTGGGAAGTACAATAAAATATTTCGAAGTACTTAATCTGCCCTTATGTACACTAATCCCAGGAAGATTTCTAACGGGAATTAAATGAACAAATTTCTTACATTTCATTATAATAAACGTCTCATATTTTCACCCATTGGTGTAGTAACTGGCGAAAATTGTCCACCAAGGAAACTACTACCAATGTAAGCGAAGTGCCAATGTTGTTTCAAGGTATGAAGTAAGGACATCTGGTCTGTTACGTCAAGGTCTAAAGCGTTTATACTCTCATGTCATCTGCAACCTGTTAATACTCTGAATTGGATGTACTACCTTTCTATATTTATCACACTCACGCTAAACCAGAGTGCTGTGTGTTCGCAGTGTAAGCTCTGATCTACGCAATCTCTAAATGTAGATTTTTGCATTTACACCGACCGATGTGGAAACATTCGATGACAGTTGTTTTATAGGTAAAGATATGGGGCTTTAAAGTATGGTTTTGTTAATACCCACTAGAAGACAGCGAACAAATCTCAAACTTTCCTTTTTTGTCGAGGAAATTGAAATATTTTATTGACGCTGAATACATTTTCCGATCCTTAAATTTCTATAAACAATTGTAAAGATTTAGTAATTTTAAATGCTATATTTCAGAACTATAAATTGACATTGTTAAGCAACATCACTTTCAAAAATTTCTCTGATATTAATTAAAATTTTTCAATTTTAAAAGTATTGAGATGATAGACATACTTAGAGAGGACTAATCGCTTGGATTCTCGATATTTATAGTTAGATTAGAATAAGACGAAATCAAAAAATAAGTTCTCTATTAAGCAGTATATTTCAATTTATTTCTTCTGATAAGAACGTCAACAACACCAAATCAGAATTCCCACAATTCATGGATATAAATTAGGCGATTGGTATCAACCACTCTTGTTTGTTATATTCTGAGATCACTTTATGCCCTGTAACACATATGCACACGTACCCATACAGCTTTGTATACAGAATGATGCAAATCGTAAAAGAAAAAAAGTGAATTGCGGTAGTAATATATTTCAAAATACAGATAAATCAATATTGGAATATGCTGAAGTCCAACACATTCATGTGACAAGTAGATATTTCAGTATGCCAGTTTTTATTGGAGGGTGGAGAGTGCGAGATGAAGTGAAAATTAAATGTAACCCTGCGTTTCTAGACCATCAGAAATATAATGTATTCTAAGGGAGACATGATGTTGAAGTCCTCAGATCTAAAACCGGAGTAGGTCTTATGAAAGACATACTGTCTCGTGAAATTAATTAATATTTCGAAATTCCATATTAATTGTGTTCTGGAAATGAAATGCACCTTATTCCATACCGCTTAATTAAAAACAGATACATCTTATACTGCAATATCTTCACCTTATTCTGCAATATCACCTTATACTGATATACTGCAATATCTAAAGAAAGAGGTTTTTCGACAATAATGAACCAGTAACATTGAATGGTAATTGGCTGGAGTACTCACCGAGACAGCGTGCTCTGTTTGTCATCTGGTCGTGGACCGAAGCCATTGCTCCAGTAGCGGCTGGAGGCAGGCCCGCCATCTGCAAAAGCCCAGAATAAACACCATTAGTCACGAGGCCAAAGAGAAAGTGACCGCCGGTCCCGGTTTGTTTACCTGGCGCATTAGGATGTTATTAGATTTACCCTGTGCAATGCTCAAGTAATCCACTCTCTAGCAGTGGCTCATGTAACCACTTCGAGGCTGATATCACGTGGTTCCTTTGTTTAGAAATGGAATTGTTAACATTACATGAACAAACGTATAAAATAAGATCCATGCTAACACTATATCCATTAAAACTTATGGAATAAACGGCGTTATCTTTGCTAAACTTTTTGTTTATATTATTATTATTATTATTATTATTGGTAGCTTTGGATGGTCTAGTCAACATCAGATATGTGTTGTTCTGTAGTCAGAACTTATTATTTGTAATTCTATAATAAACAAAATGTTTGCAAAGACAACGCTTTTTATTTCCATATTTCGAATAAGTGGAATACGTTTTATTTTCATATTTGGAATATTTGGACTCCGTACCAGCAACACATAAAGAAACCACTCACTTCTTGGACATTCCCCATAGAATATCCCACAGTTCTAAAGTGTTTTTGATGTAAAATAAATAAACACATCCCCAATAAACCAACATTTATTAAAACTTTCCTGTATTAATTCTTGTGAGTATTGACATGTAAAGTTTTTAAGAATGTTTGAAAAGACCATTCTACTCACTAATTTATAATAAAATTCTTTAAGAAAAACCTAGAACGTTATATTTGGGGAATGCGTAGTAATACTGTGATATTGTTGAATCACATCTTTTATTTTTAATAATAATACTCGCATTCATATCTGTGCTATGGACGGGTTATTCGATAAGTAATAGGAAAAGCAATAAGTAAATAGCTTAAAAAATTCAAAACTACCTAATTTACGCGAATCTATTGCCCACATCTTTTGATCAAATACAGTACACAAAATCGTGGTGCGCATTAGATACGATGGTGCATTAGATTCCAATGCCAATCGGTTCATTAGAACGCTATAACATTATTTTTTCTTGTTCATTACGTCACAATGAATTACGGGAATTTTGACATTCAACTTTGTTTCATTTATCATTAGCCTATTATTGAGTTACGTTTTTAGTTATCATTATGGAGGGCAAACAGAGAAGAAAAGCTTATGATGCTTCATTAAAGCGTAAACCAGTTACCAGAAAAGCAGTTAGAATACTAATTATGTACACGATAAATCCATTGTTGTGTTACATAAATGTAAATAAAATACCATACATATTATTCTGTAATGAATGCTCATTATATTCGATACAAAGCATTTTCCATAATTTTAAGTTTAACGTACGGGGTTTTCATTAGATTCGATGGCGCATTAGATTCACGTAAATACGGTGTTCAAATTTTACACATACAGATAAATTAGGTTTGAAATTATTTCGTCCTCAAAATTCTTCCTGAAGACTAAATTGGGAGACGAAATTTTTGAAAACGTTCCCCTTTGACACCGCGTCCAAGAGCTGTATTTATTTCCGATGGGCTGCTCGGCGCCAGGCGAAGCGGCCTTGCGTTCGAGATGGCAGCTAGGCCTGGCCCGGGGGGAGGGGGAGGGGGGAGCAACTGACGGCGTCGGGGGACGAGGGGGCCCGGGGAGGGGTGTCGCCGAGCTCGTTTTTCATTTCGCGTATCCGCGCCCGCAAATAGCGAGTGCCCGCTGCGCGTGCCAGGGCCCAGGCATAATTTTAGCGCGAATGAGGGACGGCGGGGGGGGGGAGGGCATTGGGAGATGATGGGGTGAGAAGGGTTGGAGGGAGGTTTTGCTCTCCTATTCGTGGAAGTCTGCACTTAGTAGAGGGCTTTGCTCCCATTTGATTTACTCAGTTCAATCACTTGGGCGATAATTTGATACTCATTTCTACCAAATAAAATGAGGAGTGTGGTCAGTGAGTGACATGTAGAGAATTCTCTGATTGATTGTTGGTTGATTAGATTCCAGACGCGTCAACTGCTAAGGTCATTGGTGCCGTAAGAGCAATGCATGTTTGATCGCTGGAAGTGGCGGTCATCTTCCCCGCTGGATGGTGAGATCCGCGCCCACCTATCGTCGGCTAATGGGATTTTCCCCACCAGCGGGGCACCGCCCCTGCCGGGACAAACAATAAGCTCCCGACCCGTCTCTCGGCATGTGTGGTAGTGCAGTGCATGTAAGCGTTTGTGTAAGTAAGTGGTAAGGACAAGAGCAAGGAAGAGGGACAAATCATCGCACACGGTCCTTGGTCAGTTTCTTAGGGTACAACTCCGGCATTCGCCTGGTGTTGATCTGAGAAACTACGGAAAACTAGCAATCAGAGCAGCCAACCACTAGTAATCTCTAGACAGTGACTGAATGGGATCCAGCTATCTTGCTAGTGGCGAAAATCGTGCCAACGTCGGTACTCGAACCCTGGAACCTCTCGGTCAGCAGCATCGCAGCGACCTAAGTTGATGCCCTGAGCCACATAAGCCGGTATAAATATAATATTTATTTTGATAACCACACATTTTTAGTTACACTGATTCACAGTTATATTGAGAGCATACGTATTTATTTATATGTTATTATTATACACTGAAACATACTGAATGTTTATTTATTTACTTGTAATTTTATTATTTATCAACCGTTTATCGCTACTTCTGCGTGTGCTCTCTCTGTAGGAACGTTCCGGGGGATAATGGACGAAGACATAATATTGAGAAAAAGGAGAACTAGTAAATATTATGGTAATACAAAAAAATCATGGAAAACTATCTATGTAGCTTAATTACAGTTAATGATGAAAATTCACTGTTCGGGCACATAGACATAATAAATACTTTGAAAACTCTATGTTTACTTACACAAAATCAGATTTACAATAGTACACATGTGTTTATATGTGGTTATTATACACTCAAGCCTACACGAATGTTGTTTATTTACGTATAAATTTTATTATTTAGCGCTACTTCCGGGTGCGCTCTCTCTGCAGGAAGGGCCCCGGGGGTAATGCGGTGAGGAGGTGGGCAAACGGAGGCAGTTTCGCCAAGGCCTAATGCGCTACGCCGTGGGCGAGGCGCCGGCGCCGGCCTGCGCCAACTAAACTTGCTCTCCGCGCGGCACAACTTCGGGAATATGAGGCTCCCGTGGCGAAGATTTATGGGTCGCAGGTAGAGGGCGAACGGCCCCCAAGTTGCGCAAGGGCTGCCCGCGTGAGGTGTTCCCCAGGGCGGTCATGGAACATGCTCCGCCTTCACCGCGCCTGATTCATTTTCTTTGATATATTTCTTTTCTCTTACGTTCTGCCAGGCTGATTTGGGAAGTCAATAAGGCTTGTAGCGAGAACAGAATATCCATTAAAAACTTTTGATAAATATACGCTTTCAGTTGAGTCAGTCTTGGTCCAACAGCAGTAATATGCGCACGAATACATGTTTTCAGGATTGAAGAGTTCCTTGTGCGTTGTGGTGACGAAATATCTAAATAGTGAACGTAGGTTTTGTTTCTCATTTTCTCTCTAAAGCATCTCTCATTAGTATGCTGAGACGATGACTAGAATGATTAGTGATTGTAATTATATATTTTATTAAAAATATAATAAAACATTCTTTAAAATATATCGCTGTATGCTGAATTTTAATACAGTAAGTAAATAACTGAACGTTGACTTGAAAATATTGCAGAGGTCATTGTGGGAACTTTACCCCCTTCGATTTTAAAATCAATAAGATAATTTTTAATTCATCATTCATAAAAAAAATAATTTAGTTTTCTGACAAATTTTGTATAAATCTTAAACTTATCATTAATATACCTAAATTAAAGTACCTTAAACATGTGAAGAAAAGGCAACAATGCCGACCTGTGTACTAAATTTTAAAATCTTAAATCGTTTACATTCGCAATTCGGAACTCAGACGTTTGTGTGAAGTTTGGAGAGCCAAGTTTACAAAAATTAAAACATTGCCAGCTTAATTTTGGGAACGACTTATCTCGCATTACGTTTCAGGTAACTCTGAGTTCAGAGTCGGAATCGAGGCTACGGTCAGGGCATTCTAAAGGAACCAGAGTTGGGAAAATCTCGGTTAATCCTCCGTAAGATTGGCTGAAAACCGAGCCGGGCAACTTTCCAGCTGAGATATCACGGCTCCCATGCCCCCTCTGATTTAACACCCGGGCGCTTCTGTTCCCACGTTACACATCTGCTGACAATGGCTTTACGGGATTCGATCGCGGGCGGCATTAATTTAACATTGGCATGGTTATGTGGTTCATGCAATGTTTGGAAACGGGACTGCAGAGGGAACGTATTAAGTAATCAGAACTGCTGGGTCTCATGAGCCATAAATACTATCCTGCGTTGCCAAGCTATTTTAACCGAAATGAGTATTTGGCATGATGCTGGAAATTGAATGTTGTGAAGAGCTATCTGAATGAGTTTGTCCGTAGAGAACATCGTTGGAAAACTTAAACAATTAGTGACCAAAGACTTCAGTAAGTACATTCATTCTTGTAAGCCTCTCTTTATTAATCCAAGAATTTTACCATTACCTTGTTTGTTGATTTACGAATCGGTGGTTTTTGTCAAAAATGACTTGCTTAAGGGCGGTAATATATTTTCCGAAAACGCCAATGTCTATAACACTCGACATAGTAATCATATCCATCAGGTGACAGTATCAACAGATCATAACAAAAAATTCACATGCATGTACATTATTTTACAACACTTTGACAGATGACATTAAACGATTAAATTCGATCGAAAACTTTAAATCCCAAGTAAAATCGTTTCTGCTGCATAACGCTACATTATCTGTTCGACGCTTCCAGGCTATTCAAAAGTTATTTTAAGTTATTTTAAACCATCAATCCTGATCTAAAATCGAATCGGCTAATTAAATTATAAATAGATTGATGCACATTTGATAATCTCAAAGGGTCGCAGAAATAAAAATAAAACGTATGTAAACTTTATTCCATTATTGAGCTTATGTTGCCCGCTGGCAGAATACATAAATAAATAAATAAGAACCAGGAGAGGTGGCTCAGTGCATCAACCGATGTCACTGCAGTGTCTCTGACCGGGAGGTTATACGTTCGAGTCCCAAAGGTAGCAAGAATTTCGACACTAACTTGTGAGCTAGATCGAATTCATCCGCTGTCTGGAGGAGAATTCTCGCCACCAGCTGTTCTGAATGGTAGTTTTCCGTGGTTTCTCCGATCACCACCAGGACGGAGCAGTACCTTGACAAACGGGCCACGGACCGCGCGTGATATTTCCTACCTCTCTCTTGTTTTATATTCACCCCTTACATACACTTACACTAACATGCACTACATTACTGCACATTCCGGTAGACCGGTCGGGAGCTTAGAACTTGTCCCGCCTGGGGCGGAGTTCGGTTACTGGGAGATACTTGATTGCAGAAAACCCCGCTAGCCGACGGTAGGTCGGCGCCGGATCTCGCCATCCAGCGGGGGAAGAACACCGCCACCTCCCGATCCAAACAACGCACTACACGTACGGGACAAATGACCATAGTAGTTGGCGCGCCCGGAATAACTAACAACCAACCAACCATAAATTAAAAAAAAAACAAATTTACTCGATCAATTGAAATAAATTTTCAACAATTATGCTCGTTTTCTACCAAGGTCATTCAAATGACATAACTGCATGGACATGCATTCGTAAATGAAAGATGAAACGGGCGGAAGAGAACGAAATGAAAAAAGTACGAGAGTTAACGATTTGTGAAAAATTCCCTGAGGGAGGATCGTTGTTTATTTTGGCGGAGCCTCTGGACCGTAATTACCCATAAAACTTTTCCACCAGATATAGCGACACTTCTATTTCGGGATATCCTCCCGAGATCACACCCAGAAATCTCACTGCAGGGAGTTGAAGAACCTACACGCTTTTCTGCACTATTTAATCTGCGAAACGTTCAAGACAATATTTCTTATTTTTCTAGTCGAAACAGAAGCATTTTACGAGATAAAGGCAATGATGTGAATCAGAAAATGTGTCTTTAAGGAGTTATGTCGAACTCTTATTTTCTTGTTTTTGCTTTTCGAGAATTCGAAACTGTAAGAAGTATATAAATGTTAGTGTACGCGTGGAATATCACGCGTGGAATATCTCTTAATGATAGCAATTCCGGGCTCCTAATAGATCTTCAAGCAAATGGAATGATTATTAATAAAAAGGAATGAATTGTCAATATCGTTAATTGAATTTTGTTGTGAAAATATGAATCGTTTTTCAGGTTACATTAGTTCAAACGGATGTTTTGTTTTTATCGCATTGTCTCCTTTCCTCTCATTAATACATGTCATTTTAAATATCATTTTTTTCTTATAACATTTGAACAATGGATTTACAAAAAAATTAAAAATGGTCGTTCAATAAAAAAACTTTTTTTTACATTTTCTATCCTTCTTATTGTATTTTTTTTCTTTTTCTATGTAGGCGGGCCCTGTTATTCTTCACACATCACCTTCATGATGAGTCGGGAGGTGTCGATGCCCAGCTTTCGATCCATCTTTTCTTCGGTCGTCCTGAATCTCTCTTACCAAACGGTCTTAAATATCTCGCAATTCTGATCAGCCTACTATTATCTGCCCTGGAAACGCCTTTTCTTCTTGTTCTTATGAATTTAACAATGTCTGTCTCGCCACACTCATTCCTTATAACTTCATCATTGTATTGTCGATTTTGAAATTTCCAGTTTTGATCTGATTCCATGTATCTCCCCTCAGGGGGCACCGCGCCAGCCAGGGCAAGTTCTAAGCAACTGATTTGTCTCCCGATTTGTGAGATAGTACAGTGCTTGTGTGTGTGAGGGGAGAGGATCGGACAAAGAAGAAGAAGAAGAAGAAGAAGAAGAAGAGGAGATCGCGCTCTTCGTGGCGCGTTAGTTAGGGTACTGCTGGGACGTTGGGACTCGAACCCTAGGACCTCCCGGTCAGAGACGCTGCAGAGTCAGAGGCAATGCTGTCGTTGAGCTAACTCAGCCGGTTGAGCTCGGGGAACGGATATGGCATTCATCGTCATCAACCATATGAGGTATTTCCCCTTTTCACCCATCTGATATATCCTATTCACCCATCTGGTGCATCCTTTTCAGTCGTCAGCTAGTGCGAGCGCGCTGGCGATTTCTGGGAAAATCCTGGCGTTGGGGCCCTCCGGAGCAGCGTGGCGTCCGCGCCGTCTGCGTCTTTTACGGCCTCTCCCTCCCCCTCCCCCTCCCCCTACATTCACCAAAATAAGCAAACGCGCGCCGAGATTTCGCCCGTCGACTGCGCGGACACCGCCCGGGGGAAACGAGCGGACGAGAGATGAGAGGCAAGAGGGAGAGAGAGGGAGAGAGAGTGAATAAAGAGTGAAACGTGGGAGAGGAGAAGACAACGAGGAGGCACTACGAGGTGACAGAGAAGAAAGAGAAGTGGAGAGGGGAAAGGGAGGAGACAGGAGGAGAATGGGAGAGGAGGGAAGGAGAAATAAGGGAGAAGACAAAGATTATAAAGAATAACGCGAGAGAAGATAAAGGGGGTGTATAAAGAGGAGAGGGAAGAAAGAAAAGGGATACCGAGAAAGGAGAACGAGAGAAGAAATAGGGGTGGAAGTTTTGGGACGGATGAGGCTCACTACATCTTCAGTTATCCGATAATGGATTCTCGTGGATATGGATTGGACAACTCATGCAAGGGGATTGGCGCTCTTTGCGATTGACGCCGTTCGACCTCGAGCATCAACTGCCCCAGTACCGAACGCGTGGAGACACCATGTTGAAGGACGGAGGGAAATTGTCCAGCGGCAACCGATGATTGTAGCAAAGCCCCCCCTTCCTTTTCTTTGACCCATCCTCTGCCGTTTCATACACACAGACACATATTTACATGCACCACACCACCATACATGACGTAAGACTAGTCGGGAGCTTATAAACAATCGATGAATAATCAATTTAACACGCCAGTCGCTGACTTGATAATTCTAGCGGACGGCTGCTATGCTCGGCATTTTCCTGTAGTTCCTCCG
This sequence comes from Teleogryllus occipitalis, assembly GCA_011170035.1. Taxonomy (NCBI): domain Eukaryota; kingdom Metazoa; phylum Arthropoda; class Insecta; order Orthoptera; family Gryllidae; genus Teleogryllus; species Teleogryllus occipitalis. The sequence goes on along the minus strand of BLKR01004378.1, from coordinate 66,059 downwards.
ATGAACACCACGCGAATGCCGGACGTGTTATGGATTGCGCGTGATGTTTCGTTCCCCTTCCTTGGCCTACCCTCACCCTTAACCTGCACACATTTACATTCATGCACTACGCTACCAGACATGCCGGGAGACCAGTCAGGAGTTTAGGGCTTGGGATGGTGCCTTTCGGGTTGGAGATTCCTGGTTGGGGAAAAAACCGCAAACCGACGGGTAGGTTGGCGCCGGATCTCGCAATCCAGCGGGGAAATACCACAGTCCCCCCGCAATAAAACATACACTACACTTCCGGGAATAATTACCTTATCAGTTAACGCGCCCGGAATCACTTATCAACCAATCAAACCCCACATGTCGCGAGAACAGTTGGGAGAGGAAGGGAAAGAGAGGGAGAGAGAGAAGGAGGGAGAGAGGGAGGGAGAAAGAGAGGGGGGGAGAGGGAGGGAGAAAGGAGGGAGAGAGGGAGGGAGAGAGAGAGGGAGAGAGAGGGAAGGAGGGAGAGAGAGGGAAGGAGGGAGAGAGAGGGCGGGAGTGTGAATCAATGAATAATCAATATATCGCGCGGAGTGGCAGGTCTTTGTGCGTCTCGCGCGGTTCGGGTCCGATGGAGGCGGAAGCGGGCGCCGTATCTCGGGCGCAGCGATCGTTTGCTTTGGCCGCGGGCGCCGCCGCGCGGAATGCGCGTCACGTGGCCGAGGGCCGGCAGCTGGCGACGCGACGCCATCGCCACGAGCCTCCGTCTCAACTCATAACAACTACAGAGGAATAAGGGTTTTTCGTAATATTGTTCTTCCATGCCTACCTAAACGCAACCACACGTCGAGAACAAAAATCCTCTCGTAACGGCCCACAGAATTTAACAGTCCGCCGTCCGTTAAGAATGATCCTATAAAATGAATTGATTCTAGAGATGGTACATGAGTACTCCTACTTATAAAAAGATTTTTCTTATTAATGTAATCTTTTCTCAAAAGAAGAGAAGATGGTGTTACAGAAAATATTTATTGGTACATTGCTGATATCACGTAAAACGGACTCTGCTGACTTGGTTTTGAAATTTAAGCAGTGTGAGTTACTCACTTGGTCTAATGAAGTTTTTAACAGTTGTATGGCCTAATAATTATAATAATAGTAACAATAATAATATTCTTTTAAGTTCTTATACCTAAAAATCCACCATAGAGTCTATAGTCACTATCACTGGAAGAACTTTAAAGCCCTGAAAGTTCGAAACTTATGCACATGTTTAAAGCGGTACGAATACTGTGACTGTTCGAAATCCTGCGTCTGTTGGTCTGTGTGTAATACTAGCGTAGCACTGAATGAGCAATAAGCGTTATCGAGATCAAAAAACACATGTGTAAAAAGCATAGGTTGTTTTGATAGTTATTGTAGCTCTGTGATTGTTTAAGAAAGATTTATGATAGAACTTCTCCAAACTTCAATCTTATTGTAAAAAAGCTAAAAGTCCAAAAAATCTCATATTGAGAATCGCTCATACCTTATTGGGAACCGCTCATATTTTGCGCAAATATTGTAGAGGCACATAATGTCACTAGATCTTAACCTTAAGAAGCTCGTTACAATACGGTGTAGAACATACACTATTCAACCGACACCTAACAATTTTAATCGTTAATGTATGGGTTAATAATAATAATAATAATAATAATAATAATAATAATAATAATAATAATAATAATAATAATAATGAAACAGAACGATTTGTACAAGTCACGTCTTACATGGCATGCCATCACAGTCTTATTTGGCGTACCATCACACCGTCTACCCAATGGCTCTCTCCTTTCTGATGCATGAAATCTCTGATCATTAAAACACCAAATCAGTGTCTAACCATTTATTTTCCCTTTCCTGCTGTCAGCTACATGAGATGAGCGATTTTGCACCCATTAGCACGTGGAAATAATGTACGATGCAAATGTATTGCATTTAAAACGCGAATGCACTAATACACCCTGTTTTATCAATAAAAATGAAAAACCAAAACATCGAATTTCCAACGTATGTGAATAGTCAAACAAGAAAATAAAGTGATACTCAAACCCATCCATTCCATATATTTCATGGTGAAAATGTGGCCAAAGTCAAACCTCGACCATTTCCTTTTGAAAGCCTTTGAAAGGGATTCTTTTATTTTCAACGCTTTGAAAGAACAATGCAATTTTTTGGTAGTACAGACATTGCTACAAAGCCTTTCTTTTGCGTAATAAACGTTAGTGTTTTAATTGAAAAACAATGCCGTGAGCGATTTTCAACATCGCGTTTCGCATTTCGTTTTATCTCCCTCTGTGAGCTGCGACCACCGCCTGTCAACACTGTAGTCTGGATCTCTCGAAATACTCCACATCTTTTAGTGACTGGCATATCTCATGAACTATAGGTAGGTATGTTGTGGCGAAACGAGAAGAAGAAGAACCCTGAATCCTTTCTAGAGGGAAGAACCCTAAAACATTCGTAGGGATTATACAAAATTTCAAAAAAATGTTATTCCACAGAATTATTTGTGAAGTCTATCTTACGTTTTCCCGAAGCAAAATGCGAGTTTCAATATGAATGCATCTCGAATTTTTTTATTACTTCATAAAAATTGATTAAGATTTTCAAAGCAGATTAATTTTGTTTAGTTAGAATAGGGATTGAGCGGGTATATTTTCTTAATATTTACTTAATATTCTTAGTTACTTTACTATTCTTAGCTACTCTACTAGTTACTTAGTATTTACTTAGTATTCTTACTTAATATTCTTAGTTAATAGTTACCATTAGTTACATTTAGTTACAGTTAGTTTAATTAGTTACCATTACTTTACAATACCATTAATTAGTTACAATTAGTTACCAAAATTTACAATTAGTTATTAGTTACCATTACCTAATCGGAAAGTAAATATATAAAAATATGTTTTATTTTTTTTTAAAATCTGGAAAGCTAATGTTTTGAAATAATTAAACTTTAAATCTCTAATATTTAGATTATTTAGAGAATTCAATAATATTATCAGGTTTGCTAATAAGTTCCGACACTTTACCGCTTAAGGGTCGTTTGTTACTGTAGATGAGAAACCTTCTAATCACTGGGAAGATGGTAGTCAATTCTATTAACCCTTTACTATGTTAAATTCCTTCCGGCAAAATAATGTACTTGCAGAAAGCGTAGATACGGCTTCCGTTACGTACTACATGAAACACTCTCTTAAAGCACAGAAACATGCATCTATTTTTGAAAAAAATAATTTCACAAGGAAATATTTATGTTGGTTCTTTCAAAGATATTATCATTAGTGCTTTAAACAAAAACCAGTTATATTTCATCAATCATTCCTACTTCACGGAGAAGGAATTTCCTCTTTGCTTTCTTCCTCGCAATTATATTTTAGATTCTTGTGATATGCTTTGTAGTCTGTCACGTAAGGTGCAGAGGTAGTACCTAGTGTGAACGTCAGTCACATTCGCCACTGGGCGGAAATGTAAAGTTTTTAAGCAGCCAGGAATGCTTCACGTGCTACAGTAACTTTAGAGAAGAGAGAACGTACAGACGTGTGCACTGGAATGAATGAAAAATCGTACATTCACTTTGTTTCTATACGCTGGTCATCGTTGTTATTGTTGTTGTACTAGTTCTTCTTCTCCTTCTTCATATTCATGCCTTCTTTGTTTTCAGTGGAAGACGATCTCTTGGTGCAATGTTTTCACGCTGTGTGTTATACGGCAGTCAGATTTTGAAAGAACTCAATTCACTGGCTAATATATCTGTATCAGAATATTCGCCCCTGTCAGACTCCAATCCTGGCCTTTCAGTGTTGTTTCAAAGAGTTTATTTTTCTCCTCTATATCTTTTAGTGGAAGTCAGTAGCAACGTGTTATTTGTCATAGTTTTGTTCCAGAGAAATCATAGCATTTTTGTAGGTCCGTATGCCAAACGCTACGCTTTTATTACGTTCACTGTAACAGTTTTGAAATACCATGTTCCCAACTGACACAAAATGGAATTTTGTTGTGTGAAGAGTGAAGAGAGCGTGTCACTCTTTTCAGAAGCTATTAATGTCCTAACACATATCTGGGACTCGCACAAGTGTTCATCTGGTAATCCCAACACACTACAACTTTTGATTTCCTGTCGACTCACGTTGTATGTCGCATTACGTGAAGCAAACGCTTTCCATCAAAGCTTTCCGTGTGGACCTTCTTGCCATGTGAATGACGGAACAACAAGCCGTGGTATTGGCGGAAAGGAAGCGACGAAGAGATCAAAGCACGTTCACAAAGTTTGCCTTACAGCGCTTTTCTGTCGCGTGCAGATGTTCCGACGTGTCCGAAAGCACGAAAACACTCCTCGAGGGCCCAGTCCGGCTGGGATAGCTCAGTGGCGGAATTACCTTGTCTCTCTCGAGCGGCTGAGTTGGAGGTCTTAGAATTCCAGCCACGACGGCGGTGGCAGATTTGCAATACTAGCTACACACCTACTACTAACCACATACCTACGGTTCGGCCGTAAGTCGTCATCCTGATTGTGGTTTTCTGGGTTTACTCAATCGCTTAAGGCGTATGCCGGGATGGTCTCTAGTTTTGCTCTACCAGACGTAAATGTAGACCCTTCCCTCCCCCTCTTAAATATTACTACTCTGTATTCATGTAGATTCAGTGGTTAGGTGAAAAAGCAGGCCTTATGACCTGAGCCTCGCCATTAATTAAGACATTATTATTATTATTATTATTATTATTATTATTATTATTATTATTATTACGTATTCAACCACTGTCTGGAGGAGAATTTCAGCGGCTGGTTCCTGTATTTTTCTTGATTTCTCTTATCTATACCAGAGGAGCTGTGGGCAGCCCATAGAAAACCAGGGGCCTAAAGCAATTGAACCAAGGGGGCTCCTTATTTAAAGAAATCCCTCCTTCCACAATTCATAAACAGAATTTATTTCTCCATGGATCAGAAATAACTAAGACCGTTAAATTGGGATTACAGATGAATACACTTTTTTGAGTGAAGAGAAATTCGGGGCCCCAATTATGTGGAGGCCTGGGTTACTCCGGCTGTTCCAACCCCACCATTTGTTAGGGCAAGCTCTACTGGCCTCCCGGCATATATGGTACTGTAGTGCAAGTATTGTTTATAAGTAAGGGGTGAGGATAGGACAAGCAAGAGGAAAGTAAGATCGTGCGCGGTCTTACCTTGCTGGCCTTGATGGCCTGTTTGGTGGAGTACTGATCGAGCATTCGCCTTGTACTGACCGGAGAGACTATGGAAAACTATCGATCAGAACAGCGGAACTCAGCTCTTAAGCTAGGGTCAAATATCTTTCTATCGTCAGGTCAGAAGCACTGCAGTGACATTATTTGATGCCCTGAGCCACCTAAGCCCAGACCAGCCATAGCGGAGTTGAGGTGTGGAGGCCAGAATCAAAATTCCCTAGAGTGTAAAATGGCAATGGAATGACTTTAATGGGATAAGGAAGCGTCAGCCGAAAGATCATAGTAGACGTCAGAATGTCTCATGATGATGATGATGATGATATTAAACGACAACTGATGATGACATTAAACGACAACCTCGATTTAAATGAGATGGTAGCCAATAGGAAAAACACACACCACCCAACAACGACATCGCAGGCACAGAGACATTGTACTTCTTCTCTTGAAACTACATGCCGACCGCACCCAAGTCCCAAAATCCTATCTATTAAGAAGTCGCCTGCGAGTAGGTCTCCCAGCGGGTAGCTTACTGAACCCGCCCATTATGCCACCCGCTCCGTGTGGCGTCGCTCTGCTAATATTCTGCAAACGCGGGAGCGGCGGCAGGATTTTCGGCACTAGCTTTTCAGCGAGGGCGAATTTAGTCGCTGAGTGGAGGAGAATTATAGCGGCCGGCTGCTCTGATCGGTAGCTTTCCGCGGTTTTGCGATCAACACCAGGCAAATGCAGGAGCAGTACCCTACCAAACGGGCCACGAACCGCGCGCGATCTTTCCTTCCTCTTCCTTGTCCTTTCCTCTCATCTTACACACACACACATTTATTTTAACATGCATTACACTACCACACATGCCGGGAGACCAGTCGGGAGCTCAGAGGTTTTCTTGGCTGGGGCGGTGCCCCGCTGGTGGACGAGTCCTGGTTAGGGTGAAACCCCGCTAGCCGATGGTAGGTCGGCGTCGGATCTCGCCATCCAGTGGGGGAAGATCACTACCATCTCCCGATGAAAAACATGCACTACACTTACAGGACTAGTGACCTGAGCTGTTGACGCACCCGGAATCACCAACCAACCAATCTATTAAGAACGCACCTGCGAGTATGTCTTCCAGCGGGTAGCTTACTGAACCCGCCCATAATGCCAACCGCTCCGTGTGGCGTCGCGCTGCTAATAACCTGCCAACACGCGGGCGGGGGTGGGGGGAGGGGGAGGGGGCGTGCGGCTGCGTGGTGGCGCGTGACCCTGTCGCCGTCGCGGCCCAGAATAACTGCCCCGCCCCCTCGCCAGGAGGTCGCGGCTCCATTGAGAGAACCTGCAGACGGCGAGGCTCCGTCCGTTGTCTCCCGCGGCCACACAGCTTCTCGGTCATTCAAAAAATATCGTTCCAAAATCAAGGGACCGCGGCATCAGTCGGCTTGATCGGGTATTTGAATTTTAGTGACTATGCCACTCGTGAAATTAAAAGCTATAGTGTTTAACTGTACATACAAAGTGCCCCAATGAGGGCGGTCTATCTCAAAATGTTTGTCGCTTTTTCTATCCGATTTTTCTTACCGCTTCTCCTTACTGGACTCAGCTATCTTAGGAGGCGTTTTACATCGATCACTATGTTGATGTTCAATATACCGTGTATATACTATAACATAACCTCTTTGATTTAAACATAGCTTTCAGTTATTTTCAATATTTGGCATATGTTGGAACTCTGTTGTACATAATTTCACTCGTGGAATAGACCTATTAAATACCACTCGTTCTTTGGAAATGCTCAGATAAATCCCGTCCTCGCTTCGCGAGTCGGAAATTTATCGACAATTTCCAAAGCACTCCTGGTATTACCTATGAAAATCCTGGCGGCGTTTAGACGGTAAAGACAGACAGATTGTTGTTTAGCCGAAGATGTCTTCTGTATCAAGCAGCCACAAAACTACTCGTACACCAAGTAGAAAGAAAAATAATTTTTTTCGGTATCAGGGATCTACAAAACAGGTTTCTTGTCGAATAATGAGCACTTTTTGCTGAACTATTACAATACTTTCTTTATACAACCTAGTTTATGAGACTTAAAAAATATATTCGTTTTTGCACTTTAGGAATGAAAGGGTTCTCACAACTGTAGCGAATGCAATCGAGGGAGTATTGAAAGCTCTGACTTATGTTTTTCTTTTACTAGTGTTGGGTAAAATTGAATAGACAATTATTTAACGTTACAGATTGAAAATTTCATTAAGAAATATTTTATCCCCCTCTCCGCCTTACTGAAATTATCCGCTCTCAACCTCAGGTCTGTGACCCCGTGACATTCGTGCGTTGAACACTCTTGCAAATTGCACGTTTCATGAATAAGTATACGACTTATATCAGAATAAAAAATGAAATGAAACCGGGAATGAATTAATTACAGTCGACTCTGGTTATAGTGAACTGGGATGTAGTGAACCCTCGGTTATAGTGTTCCTCAGTCACTGGTCCCGTTTCACTTACATTACAAATAAACATACGACGATTCGGTTATAGCGAACCTGAACCTCGGCTATGGTGAACGTAGGAAAGAAGTCCTGGAAATTAGTTGGACCTCGTTGCATTAGGTGAGTAAAAGTGCCTTTGGAGAGTGGGACGGTGTTCCAACAGTGCAAGGGGCATTGAAAGGTGTCAAGACAGCATTACGATACAGAAAGACAGGAGACACGGCAGAATCGAATATGGAGAGACCACGAACTATGGAGAAGAATCTAAAGAAATTACAAATTAAAAGTGTACGAAGTAAATTATTAAAAATAATTCCTTTTTAAGGACAAATTTGGCGGCGGCGATGGTGTAGCGGTTAGCGTATCGGACTGCTGTACCCAAGTTCGCGGGTTCATACCCGATCGAAGCCGTGGATTTTTAAGGGCGAAAAAAATCCTTCGGAGGGGAAGTAAAGCCGGCTGTACCATGTTAGTAGATTTACTGCATGTAAAAGATCCTCAAGCCTAAATGATGAGCTAAATTCAAATCGCCTGTTTCGTCGCCCAAGTAATACCTTCTTTCTCTTGTTGAAAGGAGTGTAACGAAATTTGCGTGGTCAGACGGAAGAGCAGGCCTCATGGCCTGAGTCCCGCCACGTAAAATAATGCAAATTCAATTCAATATTGAAGATATTGAACTTTTTTAGCTCGTGCTTTTAATGCATTTTGTTGTCTCTCTATATTAATAAAATCAATAATTATGGAGAAATTATTTTTAATTTTGACATCATCAGATATCGTCAACCAAACATGTCAGTCCCTCAAAGTTCACTATAACTGGAGTCGACTGTGTTTGAAGATGGGTAGCACTTAAATTTCCCAAACTTTTGACACGAGTCCTCTTCATTTAGTGACCTAGCTAGAATATTTATATCAGAACTATCATTTAGATTTTATTAGGATATATAAGATTCTTACGCATGAACAATATTGAAGCACCTTATTAATTTATTTCATCAGGAGCCTCCACCGAGGTTCATGCTGAAGTCGTTTGCTGAAACTGAGGGCGGTCGGTGGGTTCTCTCAGCTGACTGGGTGACCGCCTGCTTCCTGGGTCCCGTTCCGTGGCCTCAGTGCTCGGCACCGCCCCCCCCATCGCTTCACACGTGGACACGCCGGTCACGGCGTCGAGGGTAAATAATGGTCGTTTACAGCCGGCGTTTTATGGTAATTGCCAGATTCCGTTCGCCGTTCTCGGCGATAGCAGACGAAAGTTTTTCGGGTACCGGTTTGCATACATTCCAGGAACCAGCGAGATGAGTGAGTGGAGAAAACGGTTTCCTCGTTGCGATCAATCCGAGGAAATGGTCGACGACTCCGTGTTCTCCACGCTGTGGAGTTTTTACGCATCTGCGCAAAGAAGGAAAGGCTATGTTTTTCATAGCGGACTTAATTTGTTTCTCGCGTGAACAACCAAAATCCATGAAAAAGCGCAGGACATCTTGGTTACTGTTACACAACATGAACAACTCACACAAAATTTATTTATTGTTAAGCGTGCTCGAGTCTTTTTTTGTTTTCATTGGAAATCAGAAATATTTCAACAATCTTACACAGTACAGATTTCATCAAATGGGCATCACCTTATCTTCTACAAGCGACGCAGCTAATTTCTCATGGATTGGCTGTCCAATGTCCGTAGTGTCAGAAGTTGTGATCTCAGAAATCAGGGCATTAGCAATCGCAATTTGCAGATTCCAGGTTTGAAAGTTTTGAATTATGCGTAAGGCAATAATTTTCTTTTCAACAGGTGGAATTTTGACGTGCAATACAATGGCAAACAACCGTTCTTATATCATGCAAACAATCATTCATTATTTCATCATTCCCTGATACGTGGTTAAGAATGGCTATTTGATTTAAAGTGCTTTGTGTTATATTGGAAGGTTCACACTAAGCTGTAGGTTATTGGATTGTCGCCTTTGTATAAGGTTTTCGTTGATAACTTCAGCCTGTAGTCAAAGCTTGTGGTTCTGTACATCTTATGAAAACGGAATGGATTGGGAAAAAATTAAGTGTCAAAGAAAAATTAACATTTTTGTTTCCCCGTAATATTTGCTTTTATAACATTGTGTATATGTGTTTTGAACTTGTTATTAATATTGTTGAATATTGAACAATGTCAATATCACATCATCAGCATTCCCACCACCCACAATATACGTCAGTCAACAATACTGTCTGGAATCATTCGACAGAAATTGAATCTGAAATATTCTTTATCTCTGGTATACCTAGTTCCTTACTGTCACAATATATTTGATCATGCTCTTACATCGTCAGAATCGAATTGATGCTGTAGGATTAATTCTGAGTTCTTGCTCGGCGAAGCGTTTCAGCGAACAACAGCACTATCGATCTTAGGCGCATGGACAGCTCAAATTTCGCGTCTTTTGTGCTACTTCAGTATCTCAGCATCTCAGTATAGAGAGATTGCTGTAAGGAGGGACTGCGTTTGACAGCTACTGCTTGGCCACTGCTGGCAATATTCCTGTAAGAAGGGACCGCTTTGACAGCTACTGCTTGGCCACTGCTGGCAATGTTACTACAATAAGAGACTGCCTTGACAGCTATTGCTTGGCCACTGCTGGCAATGTTACTATAAGAAGGGTCTGCTTTGACAGCTTACTGTTTGGCCACTGCTGGCAATATTAGTAAAAGAAGGAACCGCTTTGGTAGCTACTGCTTGGCCACTGCTGGCAATATAACTGCAAATTACGTCCATGCATCCATTTTGTAAGTGCGTTTGTTTACAGTTAGCTCATTTGTAAATGGCTCCATCAGTCTCTTGCAGTGTCATCGCCCTGCATGACGTTCATTTGTTTCCCCCTGTCAATGTGGTCCCTTCTTAGTGTAACTCCTGCGAAGCGGGTTTGGTGGTATAATTATTTAGCATATCGGGCTGTTGTACACAAGCTTGCGGGTTTAAACTCGATCGATGCCATGGATTATTAAGGGCGGAAAAAACCTTCGTACGCCTTTCTTCGGAGGGGAATTAAAGCCGGCTGTCCCATGTTGGTAGATTTATTGCATGTAAAAGATCCTCACGCCTAAAAGAAGCCTCTGAGCTAAATTAAAATCGCCAATTTCGTCACCGTCTTTCTCCGCTAGATGGTGAAAGGAGCGTAGCGAAAATTGCGTGGCCAGACGGAAGAGCTGGCCTGATGGCCCGAGTCTCACCACGTAAAATAAGGCATTAACTAACTAACTAACCGGCTATATTTTCTGGCCTGCTGTTCTTCCTCCTGTCCAGCACCTCCACATCACTTCATGGAGAACTTCGCCGCCTCGTGTGCTGGATGGCCCGGGGCGCGCGGCGGGCAGGTGGGCGGTGCCGACGGGCGAAGCGTCTGGCATTGTGATGGGGGCTCGTTAGCAAGGCCCCAGATGGGCGCCAAGACAAAGCACAATGCGCCCCCCCCCACGCCCCCTCCCCACCCCGACCTCTGCTCGCACTTCCGGCGGCCCCCGCCTCCCTCCGCCGCCACCGGTCACAGCGCGGGGAGTTCGGAGGTCAGCCACAGCGCGGTCACTGGCCCGCCTTGCCAGCCGTTGTTTTCCAACGGCCACGCCCCTAACTGCCCCACCCGCCAGATAGGTTCTGCTGTGGTCCGCTGTTCAGTCCCGCCCCGCCCCGTTCGGCCTTGCCCCGCTCTGCTCATCCCCGTTCCGCTCAGCCATGCCCCGCTCCCCTTATTCTCGCTTCACTCAGCCACGCCCTGCTCACTCCCGCACCGCTCAACAATGCCCGGCTCAGCCCCTCTCCGCTCAGCCACACCCCATTTAGCTTCGCCCGCTCGGCCCATCCACGCCCCACTTAGACCTGTGCTGCTCATCCCGCCCACTCGTCCCCGCCCTCTCAGCCATCCCTGCCCTGCTCAGCCACGCTTCACCCAGCACCGCTCCGGTCAGTCCCGCCTTGCTCATCCCTGTCCTGCTCAGCCACGCACCGCTAAACCTCGCTCGCTCAGTCACGCCCCGCCCCGCACAGCCCGGCCTCAGTCTTTCCCGCACCTCCCAGCTGCGCTCCACTCCACACAGTCTCGCCCCGCTCTTCGCTCATCCCCGCCTCACGCAGCCGCGACCCGCTCAATTCCGCCCCGCTCCGTTCAGCATCACCTAACCAGCCCCATTCTGTCTGTAGAACCTTGTTTCTCCCAATCTGCTGCTCCCGGTTTCTATCAGCTCTGTCCCTCCCAACACCCCATAAGTGTCCTTTCCTGCCCCCCTCGATCCACTCACGGTCCCACTCAGCCCCGTCTTCATTCCTCCCGGTTGCTCATGGCCTTCTGCCGGACACTTTCCGGAACTCTCCCAGCTGCTTGCGCCTCTCCGATCTTCCCGCCCCGTGGCGACTTCCCTTCCGTCTCCCCGTCACTCCGACCAACTCCTTCCTCTGTGCCCAGTCTTCCTCAGTTCAGATCCTCTCTGTGCTCACTCTTCTCCCTGCTTCTGCCCGCGACTCTTCGCTTCGATTCCTGTTTTTTATCCCACTCTGTTCTCCATGCTTTCCCGCTTTATTGTTCAGGTTTCGTATTGTTGACCCCTCTCTATCCCACCATTTCCATTCACTACAGCACCTCCTGCTCGGTAAGTCCAGCGCTGTTTTCCGGTCCAATCTGTTCTGCGCCACCTCGCCCCTCTCTGCAAGGCCTAGTCATACACGCTTTCCAAAGTGCCTCCTCCCGCCCCAACTCGTTCTGATTTGCCTCACGTTTCCCCGTATTGTGTGGGCGTTTCCGCTCCTGTGCTGTTCTTTTCGGTTCTGCGTGACCTGTTCGGTCCTGTCCGCTCCTGGTGAGTTCGTCCGGTCCTGCCCAAACCCCTCCCCAGTCCTGTCTCTCAGAATTACCTCTGTCTCTCCGCGCTCTCTCGGCCTTTTTCGTCACTTCGTGACTCTTCCCGGCCCTTGTAGGCTTCTCTTCGCAAATTCCGGCTCGTCCTAGCCCCTTCCGTGCCTCCTTCTCCTTTTCCTCGCCCTTCTTAAGCTGCTTTGCTTCATTCCACTCATCTTCGCCTCGACCGGCGTTGCTTTTCTCGCTCTCCGCACTTCCCGCCATCTTCTGCTTGGCCGCCCCGGGCGGTGCGAACGGGTCAAGGTGGGCGCCATTAAAGGGCAACCGCTGTGAAATTGGGCGCCATTTCCTTCGGGCCATTCTCATCCTGGATTTATGGCGACCGGACAGAGAAGTAAAACACGGTGTTGAGAAGGAATAATATGAAGAGAGATGGAAATAGAACACGAAGGAATGATGGGGAGTTTGGAAAGGTGCACGAATGGAAGGTCTTACATTGTAAGCTTAGGAAAGACGAAAAGAGGGAAAAAAAGGTTAGGGATGAGATTGAGGTCGAACAACTGCGTAATAACGCAGTAAGTAATGTAGAATACAGAATGTCTCAGAATAAGTATTACAAACTTCTAGGGCTTATAGACGAGTAGAAAATGACCACTTTTCGCTACTGATCTTAGAGTGGAAAATTGCATGTAATTGAGTTACACGCATTTACATGGGAGACGTTTCTTCTCTAATTTTTATGGAACTAATTATCAGTAATGTTCAGCTCGTCACATTCTGGTACAATCAATGACATTTCATGCATTCGCGGTTGCCTAACAATCAGGGGCAAGTGTTTCATAAGTTCATATAACTTTATTATATACAATTTCCCACTATGTGTTCATTGGCAAAAAATATCATTTTCGACCTTTCTAACTGGGAGAGGTGGCTCAGGGCATCAACTGATGTCACTGCAGTGCTTCTGATTGGGACGTTCTAGGTTCGAGTCCTGACGATAGCAGGATATTCGACGCAGGATTAGGTCGAATTAAGTCGCTGTCTGGAGGAGAATCCTAGTGGCCGGAGCCCATGATCTGTAGTTTTCTGAGATTTCTCCAATCAATACGAAGTAAATGCCCGAGTAGTACCCTAATAAATGGACCACGCACCGCGCGCGATCTTTCCTTCCTCTTCCTTGTCCTTTCCCCACATTTACATACACATACACTAACATGCACTACATTTCCACGCATGCCGGGAGACCGGTCGGGAGCTTTGAGCTTGTTCAGGCTGGGGCGGGTCCCTGCTGGTGGGAGATACCTGTTGGAGAAAAGCCCTTTATTGGACGTGTAGGTTGTGCCGATTCTCACCGCCAACAGTGAGAAAATCACCGCCACCTCCCGAGGAAATGGCACGTGGGACTATCAGTTAATAAACCACTCGATCTTTCTACATATCCTAGTAACATGTATTCTGAGACATCTGTACATTATTTCGAGTTCTTGGGAGATCGTTGAAGATTGCGGATCAGTCAGTAGTCCGTCACCAACAATGGAAGTAGAGACAGGAAGGTCATGGAACAGTTACATGCTGTCCGTAATTTGAGGTAGAGTGTCGACTTGTTAATGATTCTGGGAAACAACGAAAACTACCGATAAGACTAATAGTTTTCTAGAAATGTCATCCAGACAAAGGAATTGACCAACTCAGCTCCGTATAATGTGTCCACAATTCACCTCCTTCGAGATTCGAAACTAAGACTTCTGGGTCTAGGAAAGGTGCGGTATAGACTCAAAACTAACTACTTCATTAAGTGTCTTATTGTACATACGTGGTATATTCTAAATTATTTATTGGAATTACATCTTGTTTATACCTACAAACTAACTTTATCATTATATGATAATGGTATGATTATAAAGCATACAATTACTATTCTGCTTGTCTTTACTATTTACCCGAGATAGGATTATTATTATTATTATTATTATTATTATTATTATTATTATCATTATTATTATCATTATTATTATTATTTATAAAATTTAGTATAAATATGCATTCCTTACAGTTCCTGAAGATGAAAAACGCATGTTTTCCGAAACGCCGCACATGTAACAGACATGCAACTATGTGAAATAAATATGTTTTTAACTGTATATATAATGATTGTTGCTATTTAATGAAAAATAATTTTTCTACCTGCTAATGCAAATAATTCGAACAACATAATAATTTCCAGATTTTCAAGGATGTCTTGTTTTTGTTTACATCACCGTCTGTTTTGCTGCGAGTGGAATACGTTCAATGACCTGGAGGTTCATTGTTTGTGCAATAAGGTTCATCACTATTAACTCAAGTCCCATAACACAGATCTGAGCGAAGAACATGGCAGACAGTCTTCATTAACCGCGGGCGATAAATCATATTTGCGCTGACACTTTGTTGGAGGCGGGTGCATCCAGCGGAGAGAGCTGCATTCCGCACAAGGCCGTCGGCGGCAGCTGAGTCACGTTTCATTAGCAAGGACGCACAGTTGCACTCAAGCCCGACGCCACTCGCTGTCAAGGAATGCACTAAACATTGCTTTCGAGCCGCTCCGGTAAGAATACTTGACATCATAGTGCCTAACAAATAAACAGGCGTATGCTCGTTTTTATTGAAATTTGGATTCGTTTACGTGGTGACTGGAGGAAATGCCAACGTGTGTATTTATTCTATCAATTTATTCTGAAGAGAAGCGAATCTAAATGTTTTTAGTGGTAAGTTGGGTACAAATATACGTTTTTGTATTCCGGTTTTTACTGGTTCGTAAAAAGTGAGAAGTGTTTACATCGGAGGTGTACGAGTTATAGAAAATACCTGTACTTTCAGTCTCATAGTTTATAAGACACCTTGAAAAAATAGCATCCTGGTCTTCTAGTATTACAACTTGCAATGCAAGCAAAATACGAATGCAATATTCATAAAGAAACAATTTTTATTCTTGATAATTTTTTTCGTATTTATACTGATGCTTTTTTTGTTTTATATTCGTACTTTCTCCCCTCTTTTTTCTTTATTTTTATATAAACTTTCGTTTTTCTTACTACATGCAATATAGAGAAACATATTGATTTTGAAATATGATTTATTGGCTAAATAATAAAATATCATTTTTTTGTTAACATTCTAAATGTGTCCGATAACACGAAGTCTGCTTTCTCTGCACTTTAACTAAAAGGGATAAACTAACCTCCAAAATTATAACTTCTTGAAGCAGATTGATTTAACAGTGGCTCTATGTTTGAGCGAGCAACAGAATAACCAACGTTTGCAAAACATTTTTTCATCATGCTCTTTGAAGAAATGTTTGGAACAAATGAATGTTCAATTCGCCAAGTGGACATTCAAATTTTGAACATAAATGGCATATATTATTAGATTTTTTCAAATATTTGTATTGATTTTGCTTTGGAATTGTATTAATCTGACATTCTTTTTTAGGAAAAATTAAATTAGTTGGTGGAACACTATTGAATGGCTGATGAAACAAGAAAATTCTTTGCCTCAGACGTACAAAATTTTAATGTTTAAATCATAATTTAAATTTAAAAAAATGTAGAATTTTTTTCAAAATTGCACGTGCAGTGCGCTAAGGAAGTTAACACTTACTAGTTAAAAGGTATAGTATTACATATGGCTGTTGTTTTTGAAAATATATACCTGTTCATTCCAATGCGCATCTTAATTTCAGTTTATAAACCCTAATAAGCACTTCATGGAGTTACCTGTAGAATGACCTTTAATTGTTAAATGGCACCAAATAATAAAGTTCATTCAAGACATTGTGGGTTAAACTTCCATCTCCGAAAACAACCACACAACAAAACGAATCAAGAGCTACGTCTCTGCCAGCCAATTCTTTCGTTGATCAAAACACTTAGTATATTCCGTGCACAATGCATGTTCCAATCTATGATGAGTACTAAGGCTTACCTCTGACATTAGCATACGAGATCTCAAGCGTATTTTCCGATGCGGACTGCGAGTCAGTTGTTCTGTCCCAGCCTGTTTTGTTAGCTCCAACATCAAAGCCCGTTATGCTTACGCAGCCAGGCTCTGTCGTCGATTGTCGCGCTCAGGGTCGCTCGCGGGCGAGTCGTCAGTCTGCGCCAGTAGGAATATACGAGTCGGGCGAACAAGGCAGTACGACCCCTGGAGAGACGTTGGTTGCACAGTGGGTTGTGTGCGGTGATGGTGGCTTCTTAAGAGCTCTATGGTAGCGCCATCCCCGGGAAAGCCAATCTCGGGAAAAGTTGTGAAAGTTTTAAACTTGCAGTAAATAAACTCGTTTAATTTTTGAATACCAACAGAGGAATTTTTTAGGACGAGTTTAGTTTTATGTGCCCTAGTAAGCGAAAGGTAAATGTTTTTGGAATGGATCGTATTGTGCACTATTGCAAGTCCATCCGTGGTAATGGAAGCTTGAGGAAGGGTGGGGGTTCTGGGAGTTGGGTGGGGGCAGTGTGCTGCTTTAGGGTTTTGTTCGAGTCCGCGCCTATTATCTAACGTTTTGATATCTGGAGGGGGAAATCCCTTCCAAGCCAACGTGTAGGTCGGCGCATGAACTCATCATTCGGTGGGGAACGAACGACCGCCCCGCCTACTGCCGGGATAAAACATTAATCCCACTAACGGGACTACTGACTATAGCAATTGATGCGCCCGGAAATAAAATGATCTAAGGCAGAAGGTATCTCTTGTTTACTGAATATCTAATCCTACAAAAATATTACTTCAATGAAAAGTGAGACTGTCAAAAATGCGACTTTGTCACATTTTATTTTTATTTTCAATGGAAGCAGTTAGACGTAACCTGTACATTTTTTAACTCTCTGAATTTTCGAAAATTGCAGTTAGAATTATTGCGAGAAAGTATGTGCCGTTGCAGCTTCACTTGTTTATTTGAAGAATCAATAAGGCTTGATAAAAGATCTCCGGTTTAACTCATTATCTCAATGGGACAGAATTCGTAATTTAATGTAACATGAGACCGGTTATTGGTTGGTTGGTTAGTGATTCCGGGCGCGTCAATAGCTTACGTCATTAGTCCCGTAAAGGTAGTGCATGTTTCCCCCCTCGGGAGATGGCGGTGATCTTTCCCCGCTGGCTAGTGAGATCCGGGGCCGCCCTACCGTCGGCTAGCGGGGTTTGCCTCAACCAGGACTCTCCCACCAACGGGACACCGCCCCAGCCGGGACAAGCTCTAAGCTCCCGACCGGTCTCCCGGAATATGTGGTAGCGTAGTGCATGTTAGAGTAAGTGTGTGTGTGTGTGTGTGTGTGTGTGTGTGTGTGTGTGTGTGTGTAAGGGGAGAAGATAGGACAAGGAGAAAAAGGAAAGATCGCGCGCGGTCCGTGGCCCGTTTCATATGGTACTGCTCCGGCATTCACCTCACTTGTGACTGATTTTGTCACGTCTTTTTCTACTCAGTCCAAGCTCATGTACTTATTCAAATTTTGGATTGTATTGCTCGAATTTGTTTTCGGCGTTCATTCTCCGCTCTTGCGGTGTATTCCGCCTTGAAGGTCCTTATGTGATACAGTCGTAACAGTTCGAATTTTTGGAGAGATTATAAAACTGTTGAGCATCACCGAATATCGCTTTGCTCCACAAATTGTATTCTTTCGCTACCCAGATTTTTTGGATTGTCAGTCTTCAAAGTGTTAGTTCAATGAATGCATTTTGTCGTTAGATATCATTTTTACGAGTGCTTTAGTTTGTTCCCATTGCATTACTAAACGCGTTTTGTAAGAACTGACACAAATCATGTCGTAAAGGTGAGCCTATTAAAACGAATTCCGTAGTAGAGGAATTAAAAGTGAGGTCATTCACGTCGACAGTAAACGGACAGTCCACAATCACAGACATCAAAGAGGCCGCTCTGTTCACATTTAACATAATTCCATTACACTGACAATAGAGCACCTTTTAAACACAGCAAAAAGCACAAATAATATGACTTTGAGTTTTAAAGTACACTATTCTTGAATGCTAGCAGCACAAATACATTGCTTTGTGCACACATTCTTCGATTGGCGGAATGAGAAACGATACCAGTGTACCAGATTCCCCGGCACAGGGTAGGCAACGTTGTGAAATAAATCCATCATTCTTACGTATTACTTACCAAATCTTACCGGGAGAGATGGCTCAGTGCATCAACTGATGTCACTGCACTGCCTCTGACCGAGAGGTCCTACGTTCGACGGTGGCAGGATTTTCGACTCTAGCTTTTCAGCTAGGTCGAATTCAGTCGCTGCCTGGAGGAGAATTCTAGCCGCCGGCTGCTCTGATCGGTAGTTTTCTGTGGTTTCTCCGATCAACACCAGACGAATGCCGGAGCAGTACCCTAACAAACGAGCCACGAACTTTCCGATCTCTTCCTTGTCCTATCCTCACCCCCTTACGCTAACATGCACTACATTACACTCATGCCGGGAGATCGGTCGGGAGCTTAGAACTTGTCCCGGCTGGGACGATGCCCCGCTGGTGGGAAATACCTGGTAGGGGAGAGTTCCGCTAGTCTGACGGCGCCGAATCTCGCCACCCAGCGTGGGAAGACCACCGCCACCTCCCAAGCCATACGCGCACTACACGTACGGGACTAATGACCATAGTAGCTAACGTGCTCGAAATCACTGACAATCTATCAATCAATCATAGGACTTGAACCTTAGGTCGTCCCGGTCAGACACAGCAGCGCTGCTTCCTGCGAGCTACAGTCATTCGGGTGCTAGTGTTGGACCGCGTGTCCTCGTGCATGGCTGGACGGCCCACCGCGCGCTGCCTGGTCGGCCGGACGCACGCGCGGGCGCGCTTTAGGAAGCGCGAACGGACAGACCAGTTGAGTCGGCTGCGGTGCGGGCGCTGCCCGGCTGCTCCATTATGGAAGGCGCGCGCCGCCAGCGGGCGTCACCAGCGCTCCCTCGCTGCGACCTCGGCCTGGCGACGCGCGACCGACTCACGGGGCCGCACGGGGAATCTGGAGCTCATTGCCTACCCTGTGCCGGGGAATATGGTACACCCTATTGTTTTTTGTTTGTTTTAAAATTAAGATCGCATCAACAGGGTCATTAGCGACCACTATTGAAGTTAACGGGATGGTAACTGTGAAGATGAAACGATAAGGGTGAAAGGAAGAACACAAATACAACCATGCCCGAGACGGGACTCGAAACCGCGACCCTTCGGTCCGAGATCCCTACGGCACTACTGCCTTAGCAATTCCGGCCACCGGATTGGCAACCTATTGTTTGTCATTCCGCCAATCGAAGAATGTTCCCACCAAGCAATGCATTGTTACTGCTAGAATTCCAGAATAGTGCACTTTAAAACTCGAAGTTATATTATTTTTATGGTGTTTTCTTTGTTTAAAATTTGTTCTATTGTGTGTGTAATGGAATATATGGTAAATGTTTAGAAATACATTGCGTCGCCAGCGTCGGTGTTCGAAAATGAATTACCTACTCCACAGATCTGCGAGTAGCTCTACTTCCCCTCAGTACATACGTGTGATGCTTTGCGACACTTCTGCTGACCACTCCTATGTTATTCAGGAGTGATCAACATTGATTGCTCATTCAGCAGTGATCACGAGTGATTGCGAATGATAATAAATAATGAATGGAACAGTTTACAGTGTGGATAAAGCGTTCATATTTATACATTTTCGTGTAGATATTTTTTTTCTAACGTCTTCTTTATATCAGTCATAGTCTCTATAGCACCATTCTGGCGGTGACCTGAAGACAGTCTAAAGTCATTCTCAGGGCTTTTTCAAGTCATCTCAAAGCTTTTTCAAATCATTCTCAGGGCATTATCATGTTATCCTTAGATCGTTCTCAAGTCAACATCAGGTCGTTCTCAAGTCATACTCAGCTCGTTCTCAAACCATCCTCATGTTGTTTTCAAGTCACCGTCATGTCGTTTTCAATGCATCTTCAGGTCGTTCTTAAGTCATTCTCATGTCGTTTTCAAGTCATTCTCAGCACGTTCTAAGGCATCGCAAACACTGAGTGCATGCAAGTGATTGATTAATACGATCAACACTATACACTTCATACATGTGATGTTGTTTTTTTTTTGAGACACATCTGCGAAGCAGCCCGATGTTTTTCGGATGATCACAACTTTCGTAACGAGAAGTTGCGCAAATATTGGAAGTATTTCCTTAATCTACACTTTTTCGATTTTCCTTCGCGTAATCTCTTTTATTATGCATCAATGTGTTGCGCGTTTGCCAAAGACAAACCAGACAGAGCGGTATTGAAAAAACGGTAGGCTGAATCAACTCGTCCATTGCTAACGGCGTACTAAAGAACAATTTAATTTACTCCTTTTGCGAACCAACCGGTCAACCTCCACCATCCCTTCCGCACAGTGGGGCTGTATGTTAAAAGTCTACCATGGGGAAAGTGGAAACCCAACCTTTTTCATGGAGTGGGGTATTTCCGCAACTACACATTGTGTACGATTGCAAATTACGACAACTTGCTAACAAAATTTATACTTTTATAATGGGTTGTTGTTCAAGTTTAATGAAAACCATTTTAGTTTCTCAACGTTTGGAAATATATTATTTCTTCATCGGGGTTGTGAAAGAAGAAACAACACAGTTTACAATCGTAATATATCCACAGAATTTTAGACAGTAAACAACACAAAACTGCGTGGTTAATTTTTTAAATCCACAGAAAGATGCCCAAGATTTGGAAGGCATCAAATACTCTCAGCGTCACCATGTCTTACGTACAGCATTTCTACATGTATTGTGGCGGTACAGCACTCTTATTTGAATCTGATTGGTAATGGACGTTTATGTCGAGCGTGCCCTTTGGAGCAGGCCTAGACTTTGCTATAGGAACGGATCGCGAGATAAAATAATTCTCTCATGGGGAGGTTGAGGGTACAAAGCGCTTTTCACATCGTTGGTAGCGTTTTGGTTATATTCTTTGGAATACTACTGCCAAAGATTTTGTACGCTATGCGTATGTGATTCACCTGTTTTTTTCTAGAGAAAACACATTTGTATCAAACAATTGATATTTCTTAATTTGTTTTTCTCTTATCAGATAAAACTCTTTGTGTTATTCCAAATTCAGACCCTATCCTTAATGTATTTATAAATTTCCAATAGAGTGCTTTAACTTTCTTGAGTTACTCTTATCATGTATCAAATAGCAGTGACATGTTTTTTCTAATATTCGTGTTATGGTGAGGGCACGTCTTCTAGTTTTTTTTTTCCTGTGGGGACCCAGTCGTTAAAATACAATAAAAAAACGCAAGTGTTAGCCATTATTCTTAACGTTTCCACCTCCTCTTTATCATATTTAAAAAATAGTAAACTTATAACTGAACTAGGTAAATAGGGTCAGGCTGCCCAACTGTGCTTTCTTGGATTAAGATCCCACTACAAAAAAGTGTTTGGTTTCCGCACTTGTCCGTTAATGAACGGGTCTCCAAGGGTCATACCGTTTATTTTTGAAATTAATCGGGAGGCTTCATCAAAAACATTCCACGGGGAATAATAACAACAGTAATAATATTATTATCAACAATAATAATAATAATTAAATAATAAAAAATGTCTTTATTATTCGCGATGTTAAGGTCATAAAACTGCTATTCCGCTTGACCACAGAAATATCTAACATTAATAGTAGTTGATAACATTAACAGTAGTTGACGCGGCCGGAATCATTAACAACCAATCAATCAATCACTTTTTCTTTTTCGGCTTCAAACTTTCGTCCAGCGTTTCGCTCCCTGCGCCCACTGCGCGTCGGCGTCCTAGACGAGGTCTCGGTTCGCATCCCGCCTGCGCCGCCAGAAGAACCCGCCCCCGGCGCGTTTCCTATTAAGGGCCGAGCGCTTCCTTCCGACCGCGCTCCCGCCTCCTCTGTAGCCGCCTCAGCCGCAGCGGCTGCCTGCCTGCCTGCCCGCCCGGCACGGCCTCAAGCCTCCTCTGCCGCCGCCGCCGCCGCAGCTATTGTGCGCGCCCTGCACCATGCGCCATTGTGGGCGGGTTGCGCGACTGTAGACACTACGAATGAGCGGGACGCGTTTGCAGACTTCGTGCAAAGGGTCGGGTTTACGGAACGGCACAACATTGTGTTTAGACCCTCCTCCTCCATCAACGTTTTCTGCAGGTCAAAAAAATAAATTGTTGAGTTTTAAGCCCAATTTTTTTGTACGGTGGTCTATTTTATTAAAAATTATTTTACAGTTAGAAACATATATTATCACATTTTAAAAAAGTATATTACGATTTTCTTTCCGTGACATGGTTAGCTTTTTTGATGTGCTTCTTTTTTCTTTTTGATGTGCTTTTTTTTTCTTTTTGATGTGCTTTTTTTTCTTTTTGGTTAACCGAACCGTGTTTTTATACAGCATATATTTAAGGTGTACACAAATCAAATTATAATTTTACATCAGGTATTATCGTAACTGATAAAAGATTTGCAGACTTGATTACTCGCTTACTTCAAATGCTCGTAAATATTACGGTAAACTGACACATGGAAAACTACCACGTGACAGTTCCTGACACGTGGTAGTTTTGCGTATAAACCCGGGCGAAAGTGTCTGTAACCTACCTCGCGCGTAAAACTGTCTCGAGCACAATTCGTTGCCTCCTAATGTTTTTATCTACGGGTTTGCGCTTGACCGCGTCTCGAATGTTTGACCGGTAGTTTGCCTCAGAGCCGCTCTCTGTGCAGCGACGCTGACCGGGAGGGTCTTGGGTTTGCTTCCTGAAGGTGGCGCATTGTAGGCGCTATTTTCTTAGCTGCGAAAAACTTATTATGTACGAGGTGTATCATTGTAAATGGGAAGAATTTAATCCTTGTCTGGAGGAGAGTTACAGCGGTCGGCTGATCTGATTTGTAGTTTTCCACGGTTTCTCTGATCAATACCAGAATGATGGAGAAGTACCCTAACAGACCACGGATCGCGTGTTATCTTTCCTTCCTCTTCCTATTCCCCCTTTACCTTACCCTCTCACACCGTCACCTTACCCCCATTTACATGCACTACACTACCACACATGACGGGTGACCAGTTGGGAGCTTAGAACGTGTCCCGGCTGAGGCAGTGCCCCGCTGGGGGACATATTTGGGGAGAATTTAAATTTATCTTCTTTAATTTAAGTTTAGCAAATTAAGCAATTGAATTTTTGTGGTAAATTTGAATGAAACAGAAATTTTCAACATAATTATTTGGCATAGCTGAAATTGTCAGCAATGAATGTTATGGCAATGAATGTTATGGAAGAGAAACCTAAATATTGTAAAATTGTTGATTTAAATATTATCTGTGGTGCTAACATACATCTGATAACTAGGGATTTTATTTCGTTTTGTGACAAAGTACAGTATTTCAACATTGTCAGAAAAACAGCCAGTTGAATGACCTACATCGATTGTTTTATTCTGATGCTCTCAAAGGAGCCTTCCTATTTTTTGACATCAGCCGACCTCTCGTTCTTGCACCACGTGGCAACATCGCCTCCGTGACTGCGCCGGCTCTCCCAGTGCCCTGGAGTACCGCCGCCTTCCTCCTCGTCATTGTTTACGTAACGAGGTGTCAAAAGAATATACTGCCCCGAAGATCATTCCGTCCCACGAGCACACAATGGATACAGCCAAGGCGGCAGAAGCTGCGGCAGCCAACAATCCTGTTTCCAACACGAGCTCTTGCGCTTCCCGGGGCGATTTCACACTAGCACAGATACATAGTGCACCATTATAATACTCATTAATAACCAGAAGATGTCAGGAATGGGTTTAGTGCACGCCACGTCGGTCGTTGGGAAATGCATATTCTCTACGCGCCGGCACGTTGCCGTTATACTCCGTTGCAAACTAGGTGCTGTGTAAGTTATGATATAGTAAGCTCTATGCAGAAAAAAGCTCTATTGTAAGCTGACGTATACATTAAGAAGAATTATACGAAGGAGTACAATTATATACTGGCGTGTGCAGATTTAAAAGTGGCCTGCAAATTGCATTACGGAGAACTGGAGGATTTCTACGAAGCGTCTTCAAGGATTCTGGGAATAATAATGAATTATTTCATTTTCAATTAATTTTTTACAGTACTGGTAGTTCTGGAATTATTTTTAACAGTTTTCGTGGGTATGTTGTGATTACAAAACATTACGTTTTTGATTCTGCAATTTGAAGATCCTTCAAAAAACTGGAAAGCAAAAACAAGAATTAATAATAAAGTATCTTTTTCATTTCGATCTAGTAATTTTTTCTGAGAAATCATTTCTTTAACCTAATTTTTTCTCTTGTGATAAAATCCAGAGAGATATTAATTACAATTCCATTCGGTAGTATAGCCAGAAAATAGTTAAACAAACGTTTAAACCGGACCAGTTGTAGAGTCTTTAAGATTACTGAACAGATGTTTATTCCATGTTATAAAACCTACCTTCGAAGAGTATGAAATGAATTTTATTTAAGAAAACAAAACAGATGACTAAATAAATTACTAGATGAAAGCTAAAAGGTAGACGTTGCCTAGGAATGCATTGGTGGTGGTGGTGGTGGTGGTGGTGGTGGTGATGGTGTGGTGTGGGAAGTAGGTTAGAGCATGCCAAGAGGAAAAAAATAGTTCCTGTTGTAAGTGGGTTATGGAAATCTATATTACACATTCAAGCCTAAATAAAATTATTTGGTAGCAAAATCCTCTACCGAAAATCAAGATGTATCTAATAAAACATTGACTTCCACACCATTGCTGTCATTTAAGGCAACTCATTACGACACGACGTGCCATGTTTGCAGAGATGTCTCTGAACATAAATGCAAAGAAAGAATGCATTCGATAAAACTGAACGTACGCAGATTCCTTTAAATAAGCCTTATTTCTAAAGCTTCAGCTGATTTGATACAGATTACCTCCTCCACCCATTGCTCTGACGTAAGCAAAACGGTCTCGAGATGTTTCTACAAGCCTGAAAGTAAACGATAATTTATTTGTGTTTGTTTTAAGTCGGGTCCAGGATAACGTAAGGTAAGAGAATGTTTGGAAGAGTATTCTGAGTTTACGCCAAGATGTTGTAAACTTCACTACTCTAAATTTACGTTGTAGATACGTAAATTTACCATCAATGTACTTTGCGTGGTAATGCACGAAATTCGTGGGTAGTTAAACTTTGTGGCAAAGAATGCTTCTCTACGAGTTTCTTATATCTCGGAGAAAAATAAATTAAATTCTTTTATGTAAATTGAATTACTTAGCTCAAGAAAAGCACATTTATTATTTCAAGGTACTCACATTTCGTCAGTAAATTTAACCGTGTGCTTCTAACCTATCATAGATCAATGGATTCAGTTGAGCACGTTATTTACGTACTTCTAATCACGAGCTGATTTTTTTTTCAAAGGAAAAAAGACAGGAATAGGCGTCCGCATAGGAAGTGCCAGGGAGGCTGTGCCCCCCTGAAAAATTTGAAAGACGGCCCCGCAGCCACAAGTATTAAAACATTTTATTTTGTTAATAAATGTGTTAAATTTCTGATAAAAATTATGTACGAACTACGGAATGAGCCTAACTTTTAAAATGCGACTGACGGATGGGCACGTTACTATATCTGTATATTTATTATCAACTTAACGACCCATTGTACAAAAATTTAAAAATTTCGATGTTTTATTCAGTTTTATAAGTCAACACTTGTGCTGTTATAATTATACCGTAGATTAGCTATATTTCAATAATTACGTTTTAATTTTTGTGTTTATTCATGAATGACTTTTCTATTTTATTTTTATTTTTTTTTTGCAAAAATGGTAGTTTTGCCAAAACATTGTATTTTGCAGAAATGTTATATTTTCGACTATTGAAATTTTAGATTTGAAACGTTGTTCCTTAAAACTGTTTCTGGACATTTATAATTTGCGGGAATAGAGTCAACGAGTTAATTTAAGAAAATATTGCAAAATCGGCGGAAAACCGGTAAACATGAAAAATGTACGAAAATACTCCGAAAAAATGCCGACAAATCAAAATCGATCCCTCGTACAATCAACACAAATACATTTCAAAAATTGACTAAAAACCTTTTCAAAAATTCAATAAGGAGACTCCGAAATTTAATTGACTCCTCTTTTGTTTTACGCTACGCTGCCTATGGACGACCGAACCATACGAAATCATTAAGATAGTATGCATTATTTAAAAACGCTTTAAGCATATTATACTGGATAACCCCTTTGTATATTTATAATTTATGAAACAAATGCTGCGTTCTTACTACTAAATACCAATGTACAATATTGAAAACAATGTTGTATTCCACTGAACGAGTTCGAAAAAAACAACAAAAAACAGTTAATTTCTGTTGTAAAGCCTGAGCTTGAACGCATGTAGACGTGAGTTTGCAGATGAAACTGCAAAGTCCAGAAGATTTACCTTGAAACCCGGACTATTGCATTTTCGACATGCGCCTAAGAAGAAGGGATGATGCCCATCCTCCACCTATACTTCGGCTTGCCGTGTTTGTCACTGCAGCTATCTCCCCCAATGGGGTACCGTCCCAACCAGGACAACTTCTAGCTCCCGAATAGTTTCCCGATGTGTGGTGGTGTATGTGTGGTATATATAACACTAGGCGCGCGCGTGTAGGCGCGCGCGCGCGCGTGTGTGTCTGTGTGTGTGTGTGAGGGAAGAGAAGAAGATAAGGAAGAGGAAGGAATGACGCAGATCGTGTTCCGTTTGTTGGGATACTCCACCGGCATTCGCCTGGTATTGATGGGAGGGGAACATGGGAAGGGGAACATGGGAGGGGAACATGGAAAAACTATAAATTTGATCAGCTGGCCGCTGGAATTCTCCAAATAGTGCCTGGTCTTTGTAGGAAAGTGCCTAGGGTCGAAAATTCACCACCATTGCGACTCGAATCCCACGCCCTGCCGTTGAGACGTTGGAGCAGCATCGGTTTTATTGTCATTGCGCTGTCGCACCCGGTGGTCGAACCCCACGCCGTGCCGTTGAGAGACGTTGCAGCGGCAGCGGTTGTCGTCACTATGTGGAGGAGAATTGAGTGACCGGCTGCTCTGATTGGTAGTATTCCGAGGGGTCTGCCATCGACGGTAGGCGTATTCCGGAACTGTCCCCTCACAGGCCATGGACCTCTTCCATTCCTATTCCTTGTCCTATTCTCACCCCTTGGATACACTTACACGTACTACACTAGCACACATTCCGGGAGACCGGCGGGAGCTTCGAGTTTGTCTCGGCTGGGACAATGCCATGCTGGTGAGAGATACCTAGTTATGGAAACCTCTCTATCCGGCGGGACGTCGGCGGTCGGCGCACGCTCTTGCCATCCAGCGGGGGAAGATCACCGCCACATACCGAGGAGAAACATGTACTACAATTACGATACTCATGACCTTAAAAGTTTGCGTGCCCGCAATCACTAACAAGCAATCAATCAATCATTGACACTGGACCGTCTCAGTCGGAGGTCGAACCCCACGCCCTCCCAGTGACAGACGTTGCGGCTGCCACTGCGCCGTCTCTGCCGGGATGGAAGGTGGAAGCGACGTCGGCGCAGAGGTGCCATCCCCGCTCCTGCCCCCACCCAGACGCGCACGGAGGCGCTGAGGCCGGCGGGGGCCGGCGGGGAAGCGCGCGGCTGTCGAAGCGGATTTGTAGGCGCGGGCGGTCGTGAGCGGCGCGACGCGGCCCAGCGCCGCGCATCTTTTATGCATAGGCTCCCCGCCTCGCCCCGCCCCGCCCCGCCCCCTGCCTCGGACGCACTAGCTGCCCCCGCACCTGCCTCGCGCCGCCCCGCCACGCTTCGTCCCCGCGCTGCCCCACGTAGTGATGGCAAATTTTATCAAAACATCGATACATCGATGTTTCGAAACATCGCTAAAGTGCTTTCGATGTCGATGAAAACATCGTCGTTTAAAACATTGATGTTTTAATTATGGACTAATAAACATGCTATTTCCCGTCCATTTTTTATTACAGTTCGTAAAAGGGATATATTTTATTGTTTGGTTACCAGCATGTTAGTAGTATGTTAATAAAAATAATTATCGAATGAAAGGAATAAAATTAACAATAAAAAACATTGTGTTTTGCTACTTTACCCTTTAGTCACCTCCATTCATACACCACCGAAATAAAATTCCTTCAGATTGCACAGGCGAAATGTGCAGCGTGATAAAGAGGATGATGCAAAACAACGATGTGGCTGTGGATTGCTGCTACTCTACAACGTACCTAAATGCCTTTTTTTTAAGAAAAAAATGAAAACCGTTTTTGCGACAAAATATCGATGTGAAGAAAACATCGAAAGCAAAATATCGACGTTAATATATCGATGTTTCTGGTGGAAAACGTTGATGTTTTAAAAACAATGACTTTTTGCTATCCCTAGCCCCACGGCGCTCTCGCTCCGCCACTGCTGTGTTTTCTCCGCCGCTGGTGTCTGTTCCGTCGTTGCTTCGCTCCGTCCACTCTCCGCCTCTGGTCTGACCCAACACCGCCCGCGGCCGTCCATTCCCTCTCCGTTCCCGCTGTCCTATCGGTTCTCGCTCTCCCAGCTCCGTCTTTGCTCCATTCCCGTTCCGTCCTCGCTCTGTCCCCGCGCCGGTCCCGCTCCGTCCCCGTCCCGTCCCCTCTCCGCCCCGCTCCGTCCCCACTCCGTGGCCGCTTCGTCAACGCTCCATCCCCGCCCCGGTTAGTCCCTGCTCTATTCCAGTTCGTCCCCGTCCTGCTCCCCGCTCCGTTCCCACTGTGCCCCTTGAAACCCCGCTGTCTCCCCTCTGTCCAGCTCTGACCCTTTTCCGTCTCCCACCACAACCCCGCTCCGTCCCCTCTCGATCAGGGCTCCGCGGTACATACTTTTCCGATGCGTGTGGCATACTGATGTAACTTCACGAGCTTTAAGATGATTCTTCAATACTATTTAATATGAACCAGCTTACGTTCCTAAATTGTATTGACACAATAAACATGCAAAGAAAAAGAAAACGATGAGTTGTTTCTTCGTGGCAAACGTTTGTAATAAATATAACCTCATCCTGAAACGTCTCTTGAAGATCGTAATGTTTATTGATAGCAATAAATTACTTTTATGACCCTGGCTCCCTGCTTCACCTTGTGACCTTCCCCTTGCCTTACCTTGTCAGCTTTTGTTATAAATGTCACTGCATCCTTCGCAAAGTTCCTTGACTTTTCTATCTCTGCCCATCTTTCCACTTCGCGTTGAGGCGCGTGCTTCCTGCATTACTGCCCTCCTTGCTCATCCCTCGCTTTGTAACCCTCCTTTGCCGCGAAGAAACTGTCATTTCGCCCCCTTCAACCTCTCCATCAAACAAAGTCAAACGCTTTT
Organism: Teleogryllus occipitalis; assembly: GCA_011170035.1. Taxonomy (NCBI): domain Eukaryota; kingdom Metazoa; phylum Arthropoda; class Insecta; order Orthoptera; family Gryllidae; genus Teleogryllus; species Teleogryllus occipitalis. Next base: position 36,144 of record BLKR01004378.1, on the reverse strand, counting down.
GTGTTTTATACGTTCTGTCGTACTCCCCTATCAATCTTGGTAACCCAAGTCGAGTCTAACACGATCAGGAACTAAGTTTTCGGGTCAGTTCTATCAGAATGTTTTGTTCGTTATTTTGTTTTGTAGCTTTTGATCAAAGACAAAGACTTGTCCGAGTTTTGTGAAAAAATAAGGTACGAGTTGTTTCTTATTGCGAGAAGGAGAAGAACTTTTTATACAAGAAACGATATGAGTCGGGCTCACGGAGGAGTATTAAGACTAGTTTACCATTTTATTTCATTGTTCTGCTGAACTCTCAAGTTCACACGTATCATGAAAATAAATCATAATGCTCAAATATTTTACAAAATAAATGTGGACTTAATCATTTTAATAGAAACATACTAAGTCCACGCGTAATGTATGTTAAATGATCTCCGATACAATATCACAAATTAAAATCTGTAATAGTATTAATCGTTTTGTTTTTATTGTTTTTATATAAAACGTTCATGTTTTTTTATTATTTATTTTCTGAATCGGTACCACCTTTAAAAGTAAGTGTGAGTCATACAATCGTATACTCGTAGAGATGAAATTTTATTTGCAGAGAAAGTGTGTCTGAACGACCCCTAACTCGATCATGGTTTTCTTGATTTCTCTGATAAATTATTGTAGCGATTTTACTCTAGTTTTATTCCGACAGTAATTGTAACTTTATTTCTCCTTGTTTGATGTGCAATTTGATTCATGATGTAATGAATTAAGAACACAATAATAAATGTAATTAAAACCTAACACACAAATATTTCACAGTAATTTGTGTATCATTACTCTTCCGTCCGGAATCGTCCTGAAAGTGAACAGTGAAACCACAGAAAACACTTATCATAGCGGTCACTCAACAAATTCAATTTTAAACAAACTCATCGATTCTAAACACACTATTTCTGGCCGAGGTAATACTTGAATTTTACATTTCCTTTTGTAATTTTGATTCAAATTTTGTGAATAAAGAAACAGTTTTAATTGTTTTATTTGAATTGCTTATGATTACTTGATGACGCGGGTATATTGACTCGCAAAACGTTGTGTTCTTAATGCATTTTGATTATAATAAAAAATTTCTGCTTTAAATAAATGAGTTTGTTTAAATAGTTGATTGTCTTTAAATATCCTGAGAATACTTCTGTCCTTCAACATATCTTAATCAAACACTAATTGGTTTTAATTAAGTAAATTTCCAAAAATTTGCCGTGATAAAATGTGCGATCTCCCAATCACAGGTTCGCCCAAACCTTTATCTCGCCGCCACCAATGTTAATGTCACTAAGCTTAAACGAAGGTACGCATTTCGTTGACGTCTGACCTCCGTGCTCAACACTGCTTCTGCGGCACATTGTGTCTCCTTTCAGCAACATCCGAAGTCGCGCGTTTCCAGCCCGTCTCGTGAGCTGCTTCCAGCGGAACCAAATCCTCTCCCGTTGACAGCGCTCCGCAGCGACGCAAGGTGACACTCCGGTAGGCAAAGAGCAGGGGGGAGGGGGGTTAGAGGCGGGGAGGGGTTGGAGACGGGGAGAGTTGGAGGCGGGGCCGGAGGTGCCGTGAGGAAAAGAGAAGGAGGCGGCGAATACTGGTCTGAAAGCCGACGAAAGGTGTATACAGGCAAAATAGTAAATGTTTTGAGTGAAACTCAAAATAAAGAGGAAACCCCCGAAATACAGCTATCTCTTTAGCCGGAGAAGGCAGACAGGTAGGGGTGTGTGATAGTGATGGGCATGAGGGTGGGGAAATGGATCGATTTTGGATGGAGGCGAGCCGGGAGATGGAGATGGAGTGGGGAATAGATCAGGTAACTGGTCTACCTTGCATATACAATAGGTTGGCAGGCGGATGCAAGACGTAAGGCCAACGGGTTAGAAGCAGTGATGAGATTTAGTGGGGCAGGTGGGAGAGGAACGAGCGCACGGATGATTAGGTTGAATAGGGACGGGAAGCGACGGGTCGGGTCCGGTTGGGTCGAATTCAGTCGGGTGGGGTCTGAGCGGGTGTGGATGAGGACAAAGGGGGCGTGGCACGTGGGGTGGAGTGGGTCGGGTTGGGTCAGGTCAGGTGTGGTCGGGTCTGAGCTGGTGTGGGTGAGCAAAAAGTGGGGGTGCCACGTCGGGTGGGGAGGGGAGGGTCGAGTCGGGCCGGGCCGGGTCGGGTCGGGTCGGGTCGGGTCGGGTCGGGTCGGGTCAGGTCGGTTCTGAGCGGGTTTGGGTGGAAAAAAGGGGGCATTCTACATCGGCTGAGGTCTGAGCGGGTGTGGGTGAGGAAAAAGGGGCCGTGGCACATCGAGTGGGTAGGAGAGGATCGTGTTGGGTCGGGTTTGAGCGGGTGTGGGTGATGGTAAGGGGGCAGCACGTCGGAGGGGGAGGGTCGAGTCGGGTCGGGTCTGAGAGAGAGTGGTGATGAAAAAGGGCGCGTGGCACGGCGGGTTGGGTGGGTAGGGTCGGATCGGATCTGAGTGGGTGTGGGAAAAAGTGGGTGGGTCGGTCGGGTGATGTCAGGGCGGGTGAGGGTGAAGAAAAAGGGATCGTGTCACGTCGGGTGGGGTGGGTCGGGTCGGGTGGGGTCGAGTGAGGCCTGGTCGGATCTGAGCGGGTGTGGGTGAGGCAAACGAGAGGGAACACGTCGGAGGAGGGGTCGGGTCGGATCGGATCTGAGCGGGTGTGGGAAAAAGTGGGCGGGGCGCGTCGGAGGAGGTGGGTCGGGTCGGGCCCGAGCGGCGCGGCGCGTTGCGGGAAGGCCAAGCCCGTGGCGCAAATGGAGCGAGTGAGGACAGGGCTGTTTGAGGAGGGTGGCGGGCCAAGCCGAGGCGGTTCGCAGAGAGATGGTGTGGGCGGGGTATGCCGTGCTGAGGCGGGCGGGCGGGTGAGAGCTGGCGCGGTCTGACAGGCGGTGATAATGCCTCCGCTGCTGCTGCTCCGCCAGCTTAAGGCTCCCGGCGCTGCGCGTTGGGTTTCGCGTCACCTGAAGCGCCTCTTGCGCAAGGCGGTTCTTCCTTTTTTATGAAGAGTGTGCGGTTCAAAGGCCTCGAGCTCAGTCGATGAAAAGTACGCGCAAAAATACCAGGCTGTTTGTGCAGAGACTACGTTTCACCTCGCAAACGTATATTATTTACGTTAAAAGGATTTTCTTCCGGGATGTTCGAGGAATTGGAAGTGATTTACGCGAAAATGAGTTTCGGTTGTGTTTCATTTCAGAAAAGGTAGTACGGATGTTCACTATTATATGTTGTTTCGCATTTATTAGCTCGTGTAAGTTTTCCCTTGAATATAATTATCTCGGCATTATCATGCACGATATCGTGTATTTATACTTCTTTACTTTTTTGAAGTTCCATAGATTTTTTTTTAATTGTTAATAGAAGTTTCCAAAAAACAGTACCTAATAAGTTTTCTAAGGTAGGTAAATAAAAGTGTAGTGAAATCCATAATTTTCGTAAACCAACTCTTTGTGATATTTTCAAGTTATCTTTCATTAAACGACTCCAAACATGTCGAATTGAATAGGTGGAGGTACTTTCCGCTTGACACAAGCAGACGCTAGTTCGTGAAAACCGTCCTGGATTTTGGAAGTTTTTACTTTGCCTGTGGTAGCTACAGGGTGTGAATTGGCAATTTTCTTTAGGAAGGAATCAACGAATTGAGAGTGAATCACAGACTATCTTCGAGTACGTAGCACAGTGTGAATAAATGCTAAGAATGCTTGAGAAAGTTTTCTTTTTCAGTGTCCTTCAAGTAAACATTTCAATGTGAAGAAATCATAAATGAGGCACCTGGATATGGATTGATTGTGACACTGGCAGGGACAAATTACTACTGTTTCAGCACATGACATCAAACTCTCTTGAGTGATTATCTCTTGCAACCTCTTCACAATTCGCACCCTGGGGAGCTGTTGAGAGCTATCACCCCCCCCTCTTGATAGATTTTAGATCTTCGTAGCACTTGGTACTCCTCGATAGCCCTTGGTAGTCTTTGGTAGATCTTGATAGCCGGTGATAGTCCTTGATAGCTTTTGGTAGTTCTTGATAGCCCTTCGTGGTTCTTGATAGACCATAGTATTCCGTATCCGACTTGGTAGTCTATGGTGGATCTTGATATTTCTTGACAGCCATTGGTACTCCCCGATAGCTCTTGGTAGATCTCGATAACCCTTGATAGGCCTTGGTAACCCTTGGTAGGTCTCGACAGCTCTTGGTAGTCCTTGATAGCTGTTGGTAGTTCTCAAAAGTTCTTAGTAGATAACGATATCCCTTGTTAGATCTTGATCTGGTCCTTAATAGCCTTCAGTAGTCCTAATAACCTTTAGTAGTTCTTGATGACCCTTGGTAGTCATTGACATACCATGATAGACATTCACAGTCTTTGGTGATTTTTTCTAACCTTTAGTCCTTGGTAGTTCATGATGAGAGCCATTAGTATTTCTTGCTAGCACTTGGATGCCTCCGCGTGCACAGCTCCAATCCCCCGCCGAAGCCCCCTCTGACAACAGCCCGCAACTTCCAGGCATTTTTCCTTTTTGCTGTTGCAACAGCTAACTCGGTTACCGAGTAATCCCGCTAGCGTCCGGAGGTCGTCGTCTGCCCGCACTCGCGTGTGCGGCGAGCAAGCGCAGCCAGCCGCCGGGCGATCGCGGCTAGCGGGCCCCGCACGAGGCTCGAAGCGCGGACCGCCGCGCGCGCAGCGTCTGACGTCACGGTCGCGCCTCGCCAATCAGCGCGTGGCTAACGACGCGGCCGCGACGCCACCGCCGCCGCCGCCACCGCCGCTGCTGCCGGAAGGCGCGGCGCCGTCTCCGCCGCCACCGCCACCACCACTGCCACCGCCACCGCCGCCGCTACCGCCACCGCCACCGCCGCCGCCACCGCCACCCCCACCACCACCGCCACCCCCGCCATCGCCACCACCACCGCCGCCGCCACCGTCACCACCGCCACCACCGCCACCGCCGCCGCACCGCCACGCCACCGCCACCGCCGCCGCCACCGCCACCCCGCCATCGCCACTCCACCACGCCGCCGCCACCGTCACCACCACCACCACCACCACTGCCGCCACCGCCACCACCAACCACCACCATCACCACCACCACCACCACCCCGCCACCCCCGCCACCCCCGCCACCGCCGCCGCCGTCCCGGAGAGGCATAGACCGCCGCGGCCGCCGCCGTTAGGATTTTGTTTGTATCGCGCCGCTCATCTGCTGCTTTTAATATGCGAACTCTCGGCGGGTGTTATTAGCTGGGTAAAAATAACTACCGAGCGGAGCGGGCTGTGAACGTCAATGAAAAACACCACTCCCGACGCTCTCCAACCCCAGTAACAACACCTCACTATTATTATTATTATTATTATTATTATTATTATTATTATTATTATTATTATTATTATTATTATTATTATTATTATTATTATTATTATTATTATATTTCTTTATTACTCCTCTACTTCTCAAGAAATGTCGAAGCATTCTTGCTCAAGACACAACTTGTCTGTACAAAAATATGGAGTTGCACAAATATGAAGAGCTTCCTCATAGTGTTCTGACATCTTTCATTTCCGTCATTAATGATGATTTTGGTGATCTTTACTTCTTTGGCCCTTCATCCACCTCATTCAAGACCCAAAAACTTTCTGGCGATACTTGCCGCACCCATTAATGCGGCATTTTGCATAGTTCTGAGATGTTTTTCTTGTAACCTCAGGCTATTTCCAGCCTTCTGCCAATCCTTCGTAACTACGAAGGACTCTTTTGCCGATACTATGACAGGTACTATCTCAACTCTCTGCGATGCGTACGTATTATTATTATTATTATTATTATTATTATTATTATTATTATTATTACTACTAAACTCTTTAAAGAACTCTGCTGAGTTCGTCAAAGCTGCTGGTTAGAGATTCAGCACCTCGCTCCGAAGGGACGTGGAGTCCAAATGTGTCACTCTCCCTTGTCTTTCAAGTGAATTCTCGGATGGCCTTCTTTCTGCCGACGACGCATTCGAGAAGCCCACAGATGTGTTAGTGTATACTGCATAATAGTGTAATGTCTACTAAAGATACATCTTATTGGAGGATTGTCGATAATCGGTTTAAACTTGAAAGATCCCGAACAAAAAAAATGCGAGAATGTAAAATGTGTTGTGGAAATGCTGATCTAGTTTTGTTGACATTTTTCATAACTTTATTTTGATTGACGGCTTTTGACTGCTTCGCCGTCATAATCAGTCTACCGATACACAATACAAGATAATTTAAGAAATGATATGAAGGTGAACAAATCCTAATAAAAATTAAACAGAGTTTTACAAAATGACACAGCTGTTGAATGTCGAATAAAGTTACGTTGACAAAGAGGACGGCAATTATTTCATTGTGGAAATTCTTCCAAATTACTTTGTCCATTGTGACAAGTCCGCAGCACTTTAGCTCTGTCATTGTGAAACTTATCCTTTTTGTGAGCCGCTTTCAACAGCACTGCAGTTATAGAGCGCCTCACTTGTAGGATAGTCTTCTTTAAGCACACATAAGCCTTTATTTTTGTTATTAGGATCCTCCCAAATATACTAGAGGCTGCTCGATCATCGATCTACTTAAAGACTGACTTGGATTTCAAAGTTGAGCAATGCCGACAAATAAAGGCATTGCTCAACCAAAAACGTACGGTTTTCTGTCCACGGGTAAGAGAGTCATCAAAGACAATTTAATAAGATACATGCATGAAAAATACATGCTTATAAAGTTCATGAGCATAAAACTCTTGTCCAGTATGTATCGACATTTTATGCGTTGAGTTCTTTAAGTTAGCATTGTCATAACTGTACAAGAAATCAGAGAAAAAATATACCATAACGCTGCATTCTCTATCTAGGACGAATTGTGCTGTATCCCTTTGTTTCATATTGCATTAGAAGATGAGTCCCGATATTAACTGAGAATTTCTTTCTTCGAGAATAACAATAAAACAAATTAAATATCGTATTTCCTGTTAGAGAAAAATACACTTTCATCAGTAAAATAACTCTTTTTATAAACACGGACAAAGCCGGGAGACAAACGAGACTAATACTCTGTTGTTTTCACGTATTTTGTTTCACAAGAGACAAAACACGGCTGTACTACTAAGTCGAGTATCCTGTTTTTTCTAGCCATTGTTTGATTAAACATGAACAATGTTTCATGTATTTACATTTTATCTGTATTCTAGCCACTAGGATAGCTCATGGACAAATAGAGTTGTAGCTTTCCTATAAAATCGTCTTAGTTTCTGTAGCTGTATGACGAAGAAAAGCTCAGGCAGGCGGAGTTTGATAGTTAAAGAAATGTGTCATGTTCGCCACATGTCTTTTACTCACACCCCACAGGAGTAGAAAATTAAAATAGTCCCTCACATCGGAGACACGCTTAGCTAGCCAGCAAAGTCGAACAATCGACCCCAAAGGCCAAATACATCCATTCATCTGAATTATCAGTGTTAAAGCTTAAAATATAATGAATTAAAATTGAATATCGGATTAATCTTATCAACCATTCTGGAATTTTTTAAACTAAAACACGCTAACGTTCACTCTTTTTCGGAAAATAAACAAAAAGAAAATTAACTGAAAAATGCCTGTGTAAATGAGCGTTGAGCATGGCCTATCGAAGCGTCTTACTAACTCGAGTATCTTCTGTATCTAGGCTTTGTTTGGTTAAACATTAACACTTTCATTTATTTATATTTGCTCTTCATTCTTAATATGAACGTTTCAAACTTAATTAACTGAAAATTTAATACCAGATGATCGGGAGCGGTAGCTCAGTGCATCAACTGATGTCACTGCAACGCCTCTGACCGGGAGGTCCTAGGTTCCCACTCCCCACGACGCTAGCTTTTCAGCTAGGTCGAATTCAGTGCTGTCTGGAGGAGGATTCTAGCGGCCGGCTGATCTGATCGGTAGTTTCCCGTGGTTTCTCCGATCAACACCTGGCGAATACCGGAGCAGTATCCTACCAAACGGGCCACGGACCGCGCGCGATCTTTCCTTCCTTATCCTCTCCTCTCCTCATACACACACACTTACACTAACATGCACTAAACTACCACATATTCCGGGAGACCGGTCGGGAGCTTAGAGCTTGTCCCGGCTGGGGCGGTGCCCCGCTGGTGGGAGAGTCCTGGTTAGGGGGAAACCCCACTAACCGACGGCAGGTCGGCGCCGGATCTTGCCATCCAGCGGGGGAAGATCACCGCCATCTCTCGAGAAGAAAAACATGCACTACACTCACGGGACTAGTGACCATAGCAGTTGACGTGCCCGGAAACACGAAAAAGTCAATCAATACCAGATGATTTATATCACCCATTTTCGACAAAAAAAAATTAAACTGAAAGTAACGCGCTTTCGCTGTCTCCCGTTCCGTGATACAAAACAATAAAATTAATGCGAAAAAGAAAATGTCCAGATAAACCCGAGCGTTGAGCCTCCGGCGCTCTGGGCGTGTCGGAGAGGCAGAGGAGCTTGGCCCCTGCGCTATCGCATCGGCGCAGGCAGGCAGGCGGAGCGCAGCCTTTTGCGTGGGGCGGGGAGCGGAGAGTCGGGCGCAGGTGGCGGGGAGCGGCGCCTGTCAGCCACGCGTGTGCCCCGCCCCGCCACGCCCCAGAGGACACCGCCTCCTCCGCCTCGGCGGCGTCGCGACGCTAGGCCTGCGCTCTGGAGCAGGGCTGCCCAAAACAGGGATCGTAGTATTGTACGAGATAGTGGCGTTGCTACTTGTTTTGTATACATCAGGGTGGCTACTTTCTGGAAGACATTGAAAATCGGGAAAATTCAGAGAATTTTATTAGTCTGGAAAAGTCGTGTAAAATTCAGCGATTTTTAAATGTGTTAGAAAATGGGGATTTGTTGACTTGTTAATGGCATTAGAATTGTTAACTGTTGTTTGAAGACATCAGGAAAAAATCAGGGAATATGTAGAATTCTTAGAAAACGGGGATTTGTGGAATTGTTAGAAAAATTGAATTTTTAGATTTTTCTCAAAAAATAGAAAAAGGAGAAAATTCTGAAAATATCATTGCTCTGGAAAAGTCGGGAAAAAATCTGGGAATTTGTAGAAATGTGAGAAGTCAGGGAAAATTTTGAGATGGTTATATATCTAGTTATCAGTTATATAACGCCTTAAGAAAAGTATTCCAGCAAAAAATAGTGACTGAATTTATGTTTGTTGAGAAAAAAAACTTCATCATAGAGAAATCAGAGAGCTGAAAAATAAGTATCAGGCTTGCTTTAATATTTTAAAAAATGTGAAACACTCTACAATTCTTATTAGTGAAACATTTTTGAAACATGCACTGGAAAACCCGGAAAGTAAAGGAAATTGGTTCCAACAAGTGAGTGACCACCCTAACACACTGTAAGTGCTCTGTCGCTACAGTCTTGTGAGACCGTGGCCATGCCATGGCCATCCAAACTGACGGCCGCGGGCTCGGGAAGAAGTTTTCACATTGTCCACCAGCTATATGGGCTGGGTCATGACAGTGAAAAACGACAATTTAATTTTTGCTTCATCCTGGCATCGAATCCGTGGTTCCAGCATGGAATTTAATATCGATTTCATGCGTAAACAATTTGGTCTTCCCCTCAAATTAGTACCATTAATTAAAAAAGTTGGAGACTGGGCGTAGTTTTCTTTCAATTTCTGAACGCATTTAGAATTAATAATATATACTAGATTTTGGACGTTTATCTCTTCTGGATACCCCACTTCGTAGCACGAATGGTCAAAAAATTGCACAATTTTTATAGCTGTGCACAATTCCTTTGAACATTTCATATTATGTGCAAATTATTTTTACGACTGCCGTTTTGTGTCTCAAAAACTCTTTAAAATATTGGAATATTTACTCACAAAAACATTATCGGATCCGTTATAACGTCACGCACAGCTCAATGACTGGCCGTTCGAAGTTGCATTCTAGTATGGAGCATTTTTAAAATTTCAAAACAATAACTTACAAAGTGCAGAATATCCACACGGATCCAACTAGTTGTTATGCTATTATCTCGTTAGGGACAAAGACCTTTTGAATCGCCAAGTGGCGTACAGGCTCCCATATAGCGAGGTGTACCCATGAAGCAAGCTCGTTGGGAGGCCGTCATATGTGACGGAGGAGCCTTGATGTGCTCTCGGGCGCGCACCCCTGCACTAACGGTTGCGCCAGGAGCAGGGGCGGGGGGGGGAGAGGATGACGCCTGCGGAGCGTGGCGGAAGAGCGTCTTCCGGGTTGCCTGCCAGACGTCGCCGGCGGCTCAGCGCCTGAGATCACAGCGGCAAGCAGGGGTGGACTTCCTTCCACGACGCCTGAGCATACACGCCGGAGATATCCGGCGAGGGAATGATGACGCCTCGTGTTCCCCGTGTGGAACACACGAACGGTTTTTGATTGATTCATTAGTGACTCTGGGCGCGTCAGCTGTTAACGTCGTTAGTAAGTGTAGTACATGTTTTTTTATAGCGAGAGGTGGCGGTGATCTTTTTCCGGTGGATGGCGAGATCCGGCACCGACCTACCCTTCGGCAAGTGGGGTTTTCCCAACCAGGTGTCTTCCACGAGTGGGGCACCGCCCCAGACGGGACATGCTCTGTGCTCTAGACTGTTCGTGCATGTAAGTGTGTGTGTGCAAGTAAGAGGTTAAGTTTGGACAAAGCAAAGGGTGCAAAAGTCGCGCGTGATCCGTGGTCGGTTTGTTAGCGTTCTGCTCCGGCATTGGCCTGGTATTGATCGGAGAAACCACGTAAAAATACCCATCAGAGCAACCGGCCACTAGAATTCTCCTCCAGACAGCGACTGAACTCGACCTAGCTGACAAGGTGGTGTCGAAAATTCTGCCACTGTCGGGACTAGAACCCTAGACCTCCAGGCCAGAGGCACTGCAGTGGCACACGAACATCTTAACAGTTGCATACCAGTGGGGAAGGAGATCGACAGACCCCAGCGTAATAACCACAATACGAGATTTTCAGTTGAACAATCCCCATTTGTCGCTTCAGTTTAACAATGCTTTCTCTGTACGTACTTCGTTCTATGAGTAGTATACTAGAGAGTAAAATGAAACGACCAAAAAAATATGATTCGAAAGCACAAAACCAAATTTTATTTGATGATATTAAAGACTCAATGTAAAAACCATGTCAAATTCAAGTATTTTCTATTGCTGAAATCTATTTCTATTCTGCTGAAAAGGAAACTACTCTCAAAGAAATATTTGCGAAACGATACGCCAAACTCTCAAAGCTCAATTTACTCTTCTGTAAATATCTCAAGTACTTACAGAAATCTGGGAACTCCCTAATGCTTCATAGGCAGCTGATTGTACTCACCTGCAAAGAAAAGAGAAATAATATTAGTTAGTAATCTTTTACGAAGAAGCAATTACGTTATTTCCTTACGTGTTACCTCAGAAATCGTCTTTAAAGAAAACGTAAGTGATTCAAAGAATGTGCTCCGTTCATACATACTTTTGAGAAAATCAGACAATTTCTATGAAATTCGATGAAAATATTTATAAAACAAGTTACACCGAGAAAATGGTGCAGAAAATGTGAATGGAAATGTTTAGATTAAAGAAAAATACCCTTCTCACACAATCTATTTCTATTAATTTTAATGGTCTTAGACTTTTTTCACAGAAGTTAATGAACTTATCACATAATAACCGTGCCACTCATTTTGTACATTAGGCCTATTTAACGAATTAAGTACATTTTTCACAATATTCTTTTTCAAAATTTTTTCGCTTTTTTCAACCATTAGTATTTCCTGGACGTACATAATGTATTCAAGTTTCCTTCTATTTAGCAGATGAATTAGCGTTGTCAGAAATAAATTTGCAGGTTTGTAAATACTTTGAAGAAATAAAAATTTAGGTGACTGCCCAATCAACTGAGTAATTTTAAGAAAAATTAAACTATACATAACTTCTACACATAAACTACACCGACTAGGTTCGAGTTGCAGTAATCACTTACCCTTCTAATAATTTTCTATTGATATACAAAACAAAATAGCGTATAAAACTCGTTTATAATATTGCTTTATTGCGTACAAATTTGGAAAGCCACTCCTAACGTCACTAGTTTTCAAAATATGTACTTCCGCAACAAAGAATAACATTATAAACTCGTTGCATAAAACCCAATGATTCGAACGAATGCTCGGATTTCGGATCGAATGATCCGAAAATCGAATGATTTAATTTAAACGTGTTTTGGGATTAGATAAATTAGTATAAAAAAACATTGTAGTACCTGAAGAACTGTTTTGTTCTAGATAAAAATAAATGTCTAAATTTACATAAATGTCTCATAATATCCTATTTTAAAGGGACTAACATGTTTCGTATTTACCTTTTATTCGACGTTTAGCGTGGGTGTATCGGTGCGGGATTGAGGTTGGGCTATACGCAGCAGCGGTACCGCCATCAAAGTTCAATACGTTCCCACGTCGCCCGCCCTCCCCATCCCAGTTCTCGCATCGCGGCCCCGTTTCTGCTCCGCTGCCCACCCACGCCGCTTCCACCGGCCCTGCATCCCGCATACCGCGCTGCCGCCGCCTCATTTTTAAGTTTTATAAAAAACTAGATTGTGAATCCTCGCATGGCTCCGGCACTTATTAAACACAATCGTGTATTAGTCAGGTGACCTACACCACGTTATGCGAATTTTGCGTAAATGTGCTTCACACAAACATCAGTAGTTACACTATCTTCGCATGTTTTGATGAAAAAAGATAGAATATAATAAAATTTACAGACCCGACGGCGGCAGGATTTTCGACACTAGCTTTCCAGCTAGGTCGAATTCAGTCGCTGTCTGGAGGAGAATTCTAGAGCCCGGCTGCTCTGGTAGTTTTCCGTGGTTTCTCCGATCAACACCAGGCGAATGCCGGAGCGGTACCCTATCCAACGGGCCACGGACCGCGCGCGATCTGTCCTTCCTTTTCCTTGTCCTATCCTCTCCCCTTACACACACACTTACACTAACATGCACTACACTACCACATATTCCGGGAGACAGGTCGGGAGCTTAGAGCTTTTCTCGCCTGGGCCGGTGCCCCGCTGATGGGAGATATCTGGTTGAGGAAACCCCGTTAGCCGACGGTAGGTCGGCGCCGGATCTCGCCATCCATGGGGGAAGACCACTGCCATCTCCAGAGCAAAATAACGCACTATACTTACGGGACTAATGACCATAGTAACTGACGCGCCCGGAATCACTATCAATCAAATTTATAAATTTTATTGAAGATATATTTCAATCTGTTAAAATGAATCTGAAGAGCCCCGCGATACGCTGGTATTCATTTTCTATTTTAATAACTGGTAAACTACAATAGTTAGGCTGTGTGTAATCCATAACAATTTTGTATTTTTTTAAAAACGACAGTCTGTTGTAAAAATTTGAATTGCAACAACGATGTTCATTTATTGGTCTCTCAGAAGTATTTCTGCAAAATTTGAGAGCATCACTCCAGTGATTTTGTTTTCTCACACGCGGTTGTAAGAAACTTCACTTTTATATCGCAGATTAAGATAAACTTTCTGTTTCAACCTAATTTACAAATTCATTGGTGTTGTATGGAACTTCCTTACGTCTCAGTTTATATAAATTGCGATTATTCTTTTCCCTAACAGAAATTAAGAAAATACAATTCTAACCTTTCTTATTTAAATTTTAGTGCAATCATAGTTTTTTGGATCAATATCTTTAAATAACCTTTTATTCCCATGATAAATAAGAATTTTTATTTACATTTCCATTCTTTACCAAAACTTGTCAAATTCATACATTTAAACATTTCATTCTCGAGTATTTGTTCGTCTCGAACTGCGTTTACATATCATATCCAATTAACGTGTGGAATTAATATTTTGTCCCTTTTACAGCGATGACAGCGCGCTTGCGTGTTTGCCGGGGAACTAAAGTTAGTTTCAAACTTTGTTTCGCTTACGAGCGAGAGTGAAAACTCCGTCCAACCGCCGAGTATTCTTCCAAGTTTCCTTTAATACGACGTGGGCGGTAGCGGCCTTTCGGAGCGGCAAATGCCGGGGCCCAAACGCTGGAGCAGGTGGCTGTCATTTTCGCTCCCGAAGGGGGCTGGTAAGGGGGACAGGGGGCGGTCATAAAAGCGACTGCTGACGCCGCGATGGCGCGACGCAAGATGGGACATCGGCGTGGCGCCAGATCTGGAGCAATTGAACCACTTGCACGCTCTTATGAACTACTTGCACGTTATTTTTGGAAAAAACTGTACGAAGTTTGTATTTCTAAAAGGGACCCGAAATTAAACCTTGAGAAGCACCACACTCCATGATGAAAAGACATGGGTGAACTTTTGTGCGTCGTATTCGACTTCAGCCAATGAGCTTGAGGCACCAGTTTGCGTCACAGTATCAATGGGAATTTTAAATCCAGACAGATATAAACTTTATCACCTTGCTAGAAGTCATTGAAACTGATACATGAAGATTTTTTTAAAATATTGCCTCTTTTCTTTCAACTACATCGTGAACTTTTGTTTGGTCACCGTTGAAAAGGTGAGTATTGTTCCAAGTTTCCCACGGGGAGCGGTAGCTCAGTGCATCAACTGATGTCACTGCAGCGCCTCTGACAGGGAGGCCCTAGGTTCGAGTCCCGACGGCGGCAGGATTTTCGACACTAGCTTTTCAGCTAGGTCGAATTCAGTCGCTGTCTGGAGGAGAATTCTAACGGCCGGCTGCTCTGATCGGTAGTTTTCCGGGGTTTCTCTGATCAACACCAGGCGGGAGTAGTACCCTACCAAACGGGCCACGGACCGCGCGTGATCTGTCCTTCCTCTTCCTTGTCCTATCCTCTCTCCTTACACACACACACACACACACACACACACACACACACACACACACTAACATGCACTACACTACCACATATTCCAGGAGACCGGTCAGGAGCTTAGAGCTTGTCCCGGCTGGGGCGGTGTCTTGCTGGTGGGAGAGTCCTGGTTAGGGGGAAACCCCACTAGTCGACGGTAGATCGACGCCGGATCTCGCCATCCAGCGGGGGAAGATCACCGCCATCTCCCGGGAAAAACATGCACTACACTAACAGGACTAATGACCGAAGCAGTTGACGCGCCCGGAAACACGACAAAATCAATCAATCAATCCAAGTTTCCCGTGGTAGAACGTGGGAGGCGGCGTCTTTTTGGAGCGGCCAAATGCCGAGGTCCAAATGCTGCAGCAGGCGGCAATCATTTTTGCTCCCGAACGGGTCAGGGAAGGGGGGACAGGGGGTGGGCATAAAAGCGTCTGGTGACGCAGCGCCGGCGCCGGCTGCGACGCGAGATGGGGCGTTGGCGTGGCGCCGGATCTGGAGCAATTGAAGCACTTGCTCGCTCTTCTAGAGAGTGGCATGATGAAAAGACATGAATGAGATATTGCCAGGGTTGGGAAAAATTCTCGAAATTTAGTATTTAAATACTTCGCCAAAATACATTCTAAATCAGTATCTAGATGTATGCTCAAAAATATATTTGCTTTGATTTTCTAAATACATACGTATTTAAAATAATTGAAGTACTCAAAATATAGTAAATAGAACTGTATTATATCTTTTTTATTGCGACATTCTATTGTAATAGTCATCGACAGTAAATTAGTAATTGTCAGTCATATAAATTTCGGAACAATTACGATATATAACCACGAACTTTGAAATGAATGAAAAGATAAGATCCATTAATTCTATTTTTATTACAGTATTGCAAGTACTTATTTTTTAAACACTCATATTTTATGTATTTAATTATAGCTCAAAAATACATGTTTAAAAAAATACACTTTTTCAAGTTAAAAGTGTATTTAAAATGCGAATTTCAAATACAAGTATTTATATACTGCTTTTATGCCAGCCAAATGCAGCTAGATGCCAAAATGATCAAATTACTACTGGTCATTGCAACAAATATACCAAGCATTTATTATAAATATTGGGTTTTGTACACCTTCATCGTGTTATTTTTGGTTGGTCCCTGTTGAAAATTGTCACTATAGCCCACTTTCAAAATGTTTCTCAAGGCTTTTCGCTTGCCATGCATCAGGCAGCATGGCGGCCTATATCTGGCCTGACTTTTCAAAGTATCCGTGTTGTGGTCACGTGGTTCGTGACGTACTGGTGCGCAGTTCGTGACGTATTGGTTTGTTCGAACAGTCACATGCATTTTGTGTCTTTAAAATATTTCTTCAACGATGGCTAAATATAGCATGTACGGTAGGGGCAATTTGCAAACATCGAGATTTGAATCCTTGTCTAAGACAACTTTTACGTTGGTAACATAAGATACAATGTGCTCACGAAAACGGTGATGTGATAAAAATATTTGCAGTAAACATAGCCGTAAGATACTAGATTAAGTGAAAGGGCTTGTTTGGTTTATAAACGCTAGGGCACCGTGCGGCTCCAAGTGCAACCCTTTCCGCCGGACGCTGCTCTATAAAACTCTACATTCGGGAACTTTTCATGTGATTAATGTTTTTGAGGAGGGGCCGTCCTAAACTGAAGAAGCATTCATCACTGGACGCAACATTATTTCAAGATTAAATGAAAAGCTGGAGGACTTTCAATCAGGTGTGCCAACTAACTTGCTTAACTTTTTTTCGCTTCGGTAATGAATATATATATATATATATATATATATATATATATATATATATATATATATATATATATGTGTGTGTGTGTGTGTGTGTGTGTGTGTCTGTCTGTTCGTTCGTTCCGTTCGTCTGTCTGTCTGGGTCTTGTCTGTCTGTCTGTCTGTCTGTCTGTCTGTCTGTCTTTGGGACTTGTAGCCGGCGTGTGGGCGGCGGGGTGTCGAATCCGTAGTAGGGTAATGCATCACTGAAATATGCCAATCCTAAAGACTAATAATAGCGTCGGGTCTCAAAATTAAAACTTGAAGGTAAGGGATTGGGCAGCAAATGTAGTGTGGAAGCGGAACGGAGCCAATGAAAAGAAAAGAGACAGGGAAAGGGTGTGGGGCGGGGAAGGGCGTTGTCAGTGGGGGGGGCGGGGAGAGGGCGAGGGTGAGCGTGGGTCGGGAATGTGGGCGTGGCCGTGAGTGGGATGTTTCAAAGGGAGGGCGAGAACGGTTGCAAAGGAGTTCTTGGGGGCGGTGCAGACTCCGGGAGGGGGCGAGTATTCGTGTGACAAAGCTCATGGATAAACAAAATACGCGTGGAATGCGCGCATTTAATTAAGTAGATATATTTTATAAGTACGTACGTGAGAGAAGTGAGCAAAGATAAACCGGATCTGCATTTTTATGTAACGTGCGTTGGAAATTTTTCGTTGCCTGGACTCAAGCATTTTGCAGTTATTCGCGGCGGCTGAAGGCCGGATGCTCGCCGTCAACTTGGAAATGCGCAAGTAAATCTCTTCAAATTGCTCGTTTCACATTGGCTTTATTTTTGGTAGACTATACCAACGCAACTACCTTCACACGCAGCGCAACGTTTTGAATTACCCTTCACCTACTACCTGGTGTTTCAATCTACTTCCTGCACCAATTACCCATTGTTTACAACAAAAAGCAACTCGCCGTTGACTTGGAAATGCACAAGCGAAGCAAGGTAAATTGGACGCATGAGTTCGCCGATTTTTTACTAGCTTACCCCATCTACCTTATTATCACGAGCAACGTGTTGAATCACCGCCACATTTGACAAGCCACTTGAACAAACTTCCTCACCCCGAAGCACAACTTTGTGAATCATCACTCAACCTGCAGCTCATTCCTCATGAATGCTATTTATCCATTTGGGCGGAGGGTATTTAAGGTCGCATCAACATCTAGGTCATTAGCGACCCCTATTGGAGTTAACGCAATGAAGATGAAACGAAATGGTGGTGATAAGGGGTGAAAGGACGAACACAAACACAACCATGCCCAAGGCGGGACTCCAACCCGCGACCTTTCGGTCCGAGATCACTACGACACTACTGCCTTAGCGTGTTTATCCATTTGATTTGGCTGTTTGTGAAATAAAATAAAATACAAGAGCGTGGTGGAGCGCGGGGGCGGTGGGGCGCGTTGCGTGACGGCGGTGCCGCTGCGTGGTGAGCGCGTAACGGACGCAATTAACGGCGGACGCGCTCCGCGGCCTCGCGCACGCGCATGCGCACGCCGCCCCGCACTTCCTCCTGCCAACACACCCGCTAATGGCCACGGGCGCCAGGTATCAACCACCAACAACCGTCTATTCCAAAATGGTATAAAATAGCACATTATGCAACTACAGGCGGACCCTGATGGAAAGAGTTGGGTGAGCTATTGGGCATTGTTGTGTCGCATATTATTTGTACGCTGTGGTTTGAAAAAACTGCACTGAGTTTTTGTTTCTGAAAGGGACCCGAAATTAACCCTTGAGGTGCACCACATTCCATCTTGAAACCGGGAGCGGTAGCTCATTGCATCAACTGGTGTCACTGCAGTGCCTCTGACCGGGAGGTCCTAGATTCCAGTCGGAACGGCGGAAGGATTTTCGACACTAGCTTTTCAGCTAGGTCGAATTCTTCAGTCGCTCTCTGGAGGAGAATTCTAGCGACCGGCTGCTCTGATCGGTAGTTTTCCGTTGTTTCTCCGATCAACACCAGGCGAATGCCCGAGCAGTACCCTAATAAACGGGCCACGGACCGCGCGTAATCTTTCCTTCCTCTTCCTTGTCCTATCCTCTGTCCTTACACACACGCACTTGCACTAACATGCACTACACTACCACATATTCCAGGAGACCGGTCGGGGACTTAAAACTTGTTCCGGCTAGAGCGGTGCTCCGCTGGTGAGAGATACCTGGTTGTGAAAAAACACGCTAGTCGACGGTAGGACGGCGTGGGATCTCGCCATCCAGGGGAATATCACCGCCTCCTCCCGATGATAAAACATGCACTACACTCACGGGTGTAATGACCTCAGTAGTTGATGCACCCTGAATCACTATCAATCAATCCATCGACAGTAGTCGGACCCATGATGGAAAGATTGGGTGAGCTATTGCGCATTGTTGTATCCGCTATTATTTGTACGCGGTTTGAAAAAACTGCACTGAGTTCTTATTTATAAAAGGGACCCGAAATTAATCCTTGAGAAGCACCACCCTCCGTTATAAAAAGACATGGGTGAGCGATTGCGCTCCAGTCAATGAGTTTTAGGCACCTGGTTGGGGCACAATATTATCGGGAATTCAAAATGTAGCTTGATACCAAAATTATGACATTATTACAAGTCATTGAAACAGATATACGGAACATTTCTTTTAGATATAACATCTTGTAGTCCTTCATCGTTCATTTTTTTGGGTTGGTCACCGTTGAAAATTTTCACTTTACACCACTTTCAAAATGCTCTTGATGTAACATCGCTTTGCTTCTCACCAAAGGTGTGTTTGTCTTAGGGGAGTCCCCTTAGCTCTCACACATCGGCACAAAATGACACTGCAAAGTTTGGTATCATTGAGTAACTTCTTGCAAATTACTGAACATGTATTTTTTATTTTTTATTTAATGTGTAATTGTTCAAAAAAACTCATTTTTACCTTTTTTGCTTATGTTGATTTCTGTGAGATTATAGGACCATCTATCACGAAATGAAAAAAGAAATATTCGTAAGTTACGTATTTTTCACGGAGAATCAGAAACTTCAATAAAAATGGAGATTCACATTTAACTGTTTTATTTTTCCTCGTCCTCGCCCTCGGGGTGTAGGTTTCGGGAGGTCGTGTTTGTTATCATTGGATCGCCCCCGTCGATACAAAGAACTTTCATTACCAACTTTTCTTGATCCGAGGGGCCTTTTTAGAGATATTACCAAAACTAATTTTAAATGGAACACATGGTACGAAATATCGTTATAACGGAAATGCGGTATATCGAAATTCTCTGTAAATTAAATTATTTTTCTATCCTTTTAAAATGCCCTTTAAAATATCTGTCTATATTGAAAAGAAATTATTGAATTCATTTTCTGACCAGTATTTTTCTGTGACATAAAAATATGCAGAACATATTATAAATTAATTTCAACAATTTGGCAGAGTGTTTGATTACGAGAAAATGTTCCAGATTAAGTGTTTCAGTGGGTTAACAAGTGTGAACAATATTTTGAACAGAGTACGTCATGTGCAACAAGACATTAAAAATATTTATTTTTAAATTTCAATTCAGAGGTACGGCCGAGTACATAAATATGTTGCACGAATTATTAAAACATTTGTTAACTATTTATTGTGGAATCTTACATTTTAATAATTTTTCTAAAATTGTTTTAAAAGCATTTACAAACATTTCATTATTATTTCTAAACATAGAATTTTCTACATATTGAATATTATCGAAGAAAACGTCAGTTTCGATATATGGAGATGTGATAGTAGTTTATATTGTTAATTGGTTTAGTGGTGAGTTGTAGTTGACATTTACATAATTGAAATGATTGAAGCCATCGAAAGCTGCTCTTATTGAAATAAATAGTATTGTTGACAATGACAACGCCTTCAATCATTTCAATTATATTGTTAAGCTTTATTGCATGCATACGTGTTTTCTAAACGAGGGATGCAATAAAACAACACTATGAACTAGTTACGTACGTTATTTTTGTTTTATAGAAAACATATATTTATAAGAGAATGAAAGAACTTGATGGCGGAATCACTGGCATTTGACATCAGTGCGAGAAAATGGTGGCCGGCTCTTCGGGTTACCGCTGCCTCCTCACGATTCTCTTGCTGTCACCACACAACACGTTTATTCTGAGGAAGATACATGTATACCATGTCTGTTGCCAATTTATGTCAATTGGTTCAATGTCGAAGAAAAACAGTTTTAATCGTCGAATTCCTGTTGATATCTATATATTTAAAAAAATAAGGTATTCTGCCATGGCTTCGTTTAGAGCTTCTACTGAACCGAGTGTGGTATTTTTTCTTTTAAATGAAAGAATATGATCCCTAGATGTGTTATCAGATATTGTTTGTGTTGATTCACCAACACTTACGGTGTAAATTAATTAATTAAATCATTCTTTAATAGTACGCTTATCAATAGTCAATTGTTTTCTTTCAAAGGATGGCAGTTTCAAAATCGATATACATGAGTCCATAGATGTGAGTCCATGCTACTTGATGTTTTGTTTTGATTGTTGAGATTTGTTTACAATTCGTCAAGGTTTTGTTTCAGTGTAATAATTGCATTGTGGTGTTGACAGTTTGCATGCTTCTGTGGTGTATTTTGTAGAGAACATTCGCACAGTGGGTTTTGCTCGGATGTACTGAAGTTGTTTACAGGTTATGTCAAATTCCGAATCGTTGTCCACGCGCCCCAAAAGACGCAAACGTACATTAACAGGGCGCAGGGAAAGAGAAAGTCAGCGTAGGTGTCGTGATAGTGAGGTCATTTCGTTTTCTATTGGGTCATTGTCTATGAAATGTCAGTTTTGTTCTGCTTTGTACTTTCCATGTGAGGGAAATTATGCAAACGATTTACTGTGTGTTGCTTAAATGTGATAATAAGTATACCTTCGAGCAATATGCCAGAAGAAATCAAACAGTTATAGGAGATGATGACACATCAAAAAAATTTAGAAATAATATCCTTCAGAATAATAGTGCTATATATTTTGGGCCGATATTACATTGCCACCTGGTCATGGGCCATACATGTTCAAAAATGGAACTCATCACAGAATATCTTCATTATACCCTCAAGATCCAAACAATGCAATATATTGTGAACGTTAGTCTGAGTACAGTATTTTACATTTATCTCAGATCTCAGCGTCAAATTTTGACGGGTTCTCACTAGTTAACTTTAAAAGAATTAGTTATTGCATCTAATGTTCTACGATTTGTAATGAGTTTTGCAAGACTGAGATGTGATGTTTTACATGACTGAGATGTGTGAATACGGTCTGAAACTGTATTGTAATATCACGTAAACATTACGAAGTGCGAGAAAGTACGGGCTGTTGTAGCAGCACTAGTTTTGGTAACACATTAAGAAACCTTTTTTATGAACGAATGTAGAATTTGAAACTGTTTTTCGAATTTTCTTTCTTATGGATCCCTCATTTCTTAAAATTAAAGTAACAACATAAAAAAGATACAGTTTTGACAGGAAATTGTTTGATAATATACCCAGATGGCCGACATCAACATGTTTTTATTTACTAATGGAAAAGAAATCCATTGAAAGCTTTCCAATGTTTCAGTTTATTGACACTACGAACACGCAGACCGCATAAACATGCAACTAGAAACACTAGGACTAATTACTGCTTTCAAATATACATTTTTACTTTCTCGCTACCGCCTACGCAGTGGAGAGAAACTAATATAATGGTGCACGAAAAAACGGAGAATTTTTGGCCGAAAATTCTTATTACTAGGGAACGGAATTTATTGTAATAAAAAATGCTATATATGTACTTATTTTTCCAAAACACGTACGGAAATATAGAAAATACGTAAAATAAAAATTCATTCTTATGTTTAAAATTGTTTTCTACAAGCATTTTCCGACCGCAGAACGTCACCGATCAGTTCTTACCATGTATTTGGAGTGGAGTGGCCGAAAGTAGGTTCTATCTGTACTGAAGTAATTGTACACTAGACTTCATCACATATAATAATTTTATTCGAAATATAAAATACGTTCATAGTATATATTACAATGTTTAAGAGCAGACGGTGTACCAGCGAATAGTAGTACCGTGTAGCGCGTGATGGATCCCGCGGGGAGGGGGTAAATTGTATGAACCGCACCCTCCAAATTGAGCAACGCTACAATTTTCTGTAAAAATATTTGTTAGTTTTTGATCGAGTAAAGAATATTTGAAACATGAGCAAGCACGTGGTTGAAAATAATTTCGTTAATAAAAATCCGCTCATCCTTGACTCGCAAGTACACAGTAATGGGGGGGGGAGGTAAGTTTGACAAATCATGGCGGAGATATGGTGGAAATAAAAGCATTACATTTGATTTGTATGAAAGATAATTTCATAACGAATATTGCATACGCGCATCTGGAATTTTTTAGAAACATGAGCATTTATTGCGAAATTTTCTGTCGAATATAGTTTTATTGGAAATTTATAGAAAATAAATAAATTAAATAAGGTTTTATTACGTTAAAATTCAACGTACATTTTTCCCAACGAGAAAGCTTAAGATTAAATAATGTAATTATTTACTTATATTTCGGGAAAAATACCTTATTTTACTCATTACTACTAAAATGACTGTTTTGGAGATATGAAATGGTGTTTTATAAGCATCAAAATACTTATCATGCAGAATATTTAAATAAATATATATTATAAAACAGTATTTTCCAATTTTTGTATGTCGACTATTTGTGGTTAACGGCAGTGATTGTTGTAAATGAAATGATGACACCAAGTGTAGATTTCGAGACTAACAGGCTTGATTCAAAGAAAGCGTCTGTGGAAAAACAAATCAAAGTTATATTGCAAACAGATTGCATATAGAGTTATATTACAAGCGTACTACTTTTCGCATAAAGAAGAGGGTACATTAATTCTACCACAAATACCAGCGCGCTAGCTCCGGTTCCAAAGAACCATATAAAATAAGCTTCCCGAAAGTGTCTCAGAGAAATGGCCTCTTCCAGCGGAGGAGGTCTACTGTTCTTAATCGGTACCGCAGACAGATTCAAATTTGCCTGCCACGTGAATAAATCCATGAGGTGCAACTTGTGCATAAACCCTCCTTCCACCAAGTTTTGAAGGCGGGCGCTGAAGTACTCCTTGTGCGGCCAGTGTCTCCGAATCGGGAAGGAGAAATAAGCGGGTTTCAGGAGACATTCCTCAACGCGGTGGAGGAGCGTGTGTCCGTTTTCCACAGTCCCCGGAAGCTGCTCCATCCAGTCCATGGAACTGATTGGGAGGAGGCAGGCCGCATCTCTCGATTCAACTGTTCGATTCATGATCCTCCAGTCATTAATGATTTCTCCGGACCACAAAGATTTAATTTGACTCTCATACGACTGATATGTGTAGAGAGTTTTTATCCTACTAAAAACTTCTGAAATAGTGTTGATTTCCTCGTTGATGTCCGGAACAATGGAATATCCGGTGAAGTTACTAGCGAATGTGTTTGTCAGAAAGATGTACAAAACGCACAACCAAATCATTAACACGCGGTATCTGTTGTCAAATGTTCCGGTCGAGAGCGTTCGGAAAGTCTCTTGTATTGCACGACTCGAACGGAGGTTGTAAAATCCTTTCAACAATGTGACGAAAACCAGCAGAAATAATGCGAGGAGCAACCAAAACGAGATCGGAAACAACAAAAGCACACTTCGTGTTGTGCTCGATGCGCGGCGCACCATGAAGCACAGATTGTCTTGGACGTGCGGGTACAGAAAGTCTATTCGATCGTCCACTTGGATAGCAGGAAACCACGCAGCTCCGTAAATGTCGATTTTGTCGTTGACAAGATCTGCGAAGCCTCCCAGCAAAGTCCCATTCGCGTCCACTCCCGCCGATTCCACCGGGATACATTCTTTGTCACTCCCCAGGTGGTTCGCAAGAATCTTCATTGTTACCGCATGGAGACCTTCGCTGACCCACAAGTTGGTCCTACACCAAGTATAAGAATCATGTTCATTTAACGGCAAACCGTATCGAACTTCATGAATTGTCCTCGTATCAATTGAGCTATTTCGGGAACTTATTTCCTCGTCTTGTATTTTTTTATTTGGCAAAGACATCAGCAATGGGTGAGAATAAATATTGTGTACATGATAATCAGTTAATAGGGCAAGATACATTGATGTAATAATGATATTCATTTTTCCTTTGTGACGTAAACAATTTATGCACTGAAGTAGTTTTATAGATAATCATTATTATTGAGTCATTCCTCAACTTGATTGATTTGAACATCCAAAGCTCCGATTTTCCCGATTCTTCTATCCTTTTTTAACAAACACGTTTAAAACTGAATTACGCAGATGAAAATAGAAGTTTAAAACGGCAACTACTATGAATAGCTTCATAAATCTAACCATAAATGCTAATATGTAGCCTTAGAGCAATATCGTAATTCAACAAGTCCCGGTTTCAAATGATTGTTGATCATGTGGTTCACTGTAAGGTTTTTCCACTGTAAATAATAGTTGACTTCGTTATAATACCTATTAAACAGTTTTCCCAAATATGTTGGACGATTTTGTCATAGAAATCTCCGTGTCATTCTGTAAAAGATTTGATGGAATTGATGTATGAATACGCGAAGAATAATCAGTAGATACTGAAGTTCTCTGAGTTGTTTGTTACAGTCTCTCCTTCAGTCCAAAATGTTGAAAATTGAACATTTCGAATAATAATGGACCTTAATACTTATATTTTTTTTCAGACGGGATGTGGAAATACCGCAGCGAGACTCAAAACACTCGATTTTAGTATCTCGATTAGTCCTTTGCATTTTTCTTCAATTTTTGCGGATATCAGATGAATGACATTACGGAATATGTACAGATGATTAATATGTCGTAAGAGTTAATGTAAATCACAAAAAATATGATTCGATGCACTGCTTCGTATTGAAAATAAATACCTGATTACATATGTTATACGTAGCAGTTCATGGTTTTCCTCCTAGTTACACACACCACTGATAACTATATAGAAGTTGTTAATAATAAACAGTGTATAGTTTCATCACTAATGTAACCTGAAAGGACTAATGCATTCTACTAATGCTTCGTACCACGTCAGATGAAAGTCTTTCTCTGCAAGTAATTTTTAACACCGAAAAAAGGCCCTTGTTAATGCTGGACTAATGGGATACGTGTGGATAGTGGATATAGACGTAACACTGTTTAGAAACGAAATGAACGTTTTATTTTATTTCTGTTCCCATTAGTTCAGTTACATATTTCCTGATGGTTCTCTCTCATGCTCGAATAATTGCATTTCTTAAGATTTTTTGGACATATTTAAATATTTGTTTCAAACCATATCCAGGAAAATTAATGGTAAACAAAAATAGTTTTACAATGACAAGAAAAAATAAACTACAGATCCAATGGTTTGAAAGTGTGAAAATAACT
The DNA here is from genome assembly GCA_011170035.1 of Teleogryllus occipitalis. NCBI lineage: Eukaryota > Metazoa > Arthropoda > Insecta > Orthoptera > Gryllidae > Teleogryllus > Teleogryllus occipitalis. The sequence goes on along the minus strand of BLKR01004378.1, from coordinate 9,970 downwards.
GTTAAATAAAATTTGTTTGGGGTTTTCCAATCATTGGTGCCTGAGAACGGTGTTGACTTTGACCAGGAATAAAATGATATCACAGCGAGAGATAAAATTCCCTAAAACTAGATGTCATATCGCATTACCACGAGTTTGCATCAAATCACACGTTGGAACGAATTTCAACAATATGCACTGGAGTTGATGCACTGACACTGACAATCCATATCACAGAAAGTTAATTTCTTCAATCGGGAACGATTTAACATTCCGATTGGAGGTGAAATTATACAATGAGTGCTGCACTGATAAATCATTTTAAATAAAATATAAGGACTATTAACAGTAAGGAAGAATGCATCATAATTCATTGCATCTTCAATTTTCATAAATGTTTACAATACACTATCGAATTTTTATTTTTCACCACCAGAAACAGTTCTGTGCCTATTTACATTCAATATCGGACTGAAACAACGCATTTTAACTCTACAATCCACAAAGAAGGAACATTCTGATCAAAAGTTTATATGTGCGTGTATGAAATGTTTGATAAATTTTTAAATTGAAACCAAAACAGTATTCTGAACTTTTTGTTTTCCTTCCTGGTTTTAACTCAATTAATGTTTCCATTCTTCCTTAATTTTTTCTGAATATTTATTACACAATATTATTAATATTCTTAAAATATGTTACTCTCTCTCTCTCTCTCTCTCTCTATATATATATATATATATATATATATATATATATATATATATATATATATATATATATATATATATGCGTGTGTGTGTGCGTGTGTGTGTAAGAGGAAGGATATACTGCGCGCGTGGTAATGCATGGCCTGTGGCCTGTTGGTTAAGTTAGGCACTGCTCTGCAGCATTGCCGGTCGCGATCATGCGACATCCAGCGCCAAGACCGAGAACGACGCAAAACACCGTCCCATATTGCATCGTGAAGATACACCCTCACGCGCCAAGTTATAAAACCCGAAGCCTAGTGTGGAGGCCGCATGGCAGCTAGTGGTGAGCCTGTAGCGCGGAGAGGAAGAGGCGGAGGAACGGGGGAGCGGGGGGGGGGCGTGGCTGATGGCGCAGGCGCTGCCGATCGCGTCGCGTGCGCCGCATGATTGACGCCCGCGGCGCGGCGCGCGTGGAGGACGATGACCTCGGACGCGGCCCAGAAGGAGCGCCGGCGTGTGACTTCCTACGCCGTCTCTTGTTCTTGAGCTTCTCCACCCCCGCCCGCCCACTCCCTCTGCGGCGGTAGTCATTCATCCGCTGTCTGATGGAGAATTCTTTTGATTGATTAATTGATTTGATTGATTCCTGGCGCGTCAATGTCTAAGGTCATTAGTTCCGTAAGTGTAGTGCATGCTTTTACCGCGGGAGGTGGGGTTGATCTTCCTCCGCTGACTAGGACTGTGACCGTGCTTGCGGGGTTTTCTCCAATCAGGTACCTCCCACCAGTGACACCGTCCCTGCTGGGCAAGTTCTAAGCTCCCGACCGGTCTCCCGGAATATGTGGCAGTGTAGTGACTGTTAGTGTAAGTGTGTGTGTAAGGGGAGAGGATAGGACAAGGAAGAGGAAGGTCAGATCACGCGCGGTCCGTGGCCCGTTTGTTAAGGTACTGCTCCGGCATTCGCCAGGTGTTGATCGGAGAAACCACGGAATACTACCGATCAGAGCAGCCGGCCGCTAGAATTCTCCTCCAGACAGCGACTGAATTCGACCTAGCTCTGTAGCTAGTAGATCGAAAATCCCGCCCCAGTCGGGACACTAACCCTTGGACTTCTCGGTCAGAGGGACTACAGTGACATCAATTGATACGCTGAGCCTCCTTAACTGGTAGTAGACGTCAGAGGATGCCTGGGTATTGGTGCGGAAGCTATAGCCAAGGGCCACCTTCTCTCAACTGTCGCATTAGAATGTAATAACTAGAGGACGAATTTTGATGACCTAAAACATCCCAAAAATGATCAATACAATGCTCTTAAAATGCTTTAAAAATTCTCTAAAACCAAAGAAAAATTATGTAAAAATCTTATCAAAACCAGTTCGGATGAACAACTCAAACCGCTGGATACGTTACTCATGTAATCGAGGCTTCTTCCATTCGTTCGAGTGAACTCAGCTTGTAAACGTTTGGTTTGGACTGTTCATTACCAGGAAATATCTGTCTTTAGTTACTGTGAAATCAGCCGAAGCGGCAATGGCGCTGTTACGTCACAAGAATTACAAACTCACAACGGATGTCAAAAGAATTTCTGAGCGAATAAATCAAATATGCTACTGAGTAATTCTGTGAAGAATATTTATTGCATCTCGAAAATATTATTTGAAGGAAGTTCCGTTAAAATTGTTTAAAATCGGTGAAATTAGCAAAAGAAGCATTAAAAATGACGTAAAAGGGTAAAAAATGACTTATTACTCGAAATCGACAAATGCAAAATAATGACCTAAAAAACTTGGTAATTTCCTTTTGTAATAACATAAAATGAATTTCTATACTAAACGGCATTCTTCTAAAGTTTAAAGAAAAAATGACATTTCATTAAAATCATCCCCCTAGTAATAACAATGGAAATGATTAAATCATGTAAGAACTGGTCCAAATTTCCTCCTCGTTCATAGAGAGAGTTGAGGAACATCGCGTTATTGGGAACAACACATATTTTGCGCCAAGTATTGTAGAGGCACCCACAGTCACTTGATTTACTCCTTAAGAAGCTGGTTGCACCCAAGTGTAGATTATTTATTAAACAGACGCCTAACATCTTTTGCCATGAATTTTTGTATTAATTATTGTTTTTATTGTTATTATTAGTAATAATAATAATAACTCTCAACCGTTTACTTTCTGTCTTTTATTCCTTCCTTTTATGCTGATTTCCTTGTTTTGCGGATATCGCTTCCTCGATTTTCTTTAAAAGAAATATTTATATTAGTTTCTAGGAAGAGAATACGCAGTTTTTGTTCACGCTTTGTTTATATTAGTAACAAAACGACGAAACCAATCTCTTTTCCTCAGAGAATTTTTATACACTTCAGGAATATAGTGACTCTGTTGTAATGTAACGTACTTCGTTGACCCTCATTCGGTTTTATCGTAAGTTTCACGGTGACATAAGACCTTACTTTCTCCTTTTTTTTTACGAAACATCTATGGTACTTTACCACCTATCACTCTTACTTCCTGTGTCACGCAGACCTCTGACCTTGCTGAGTTTGTGATGCCACCACGTCTTCAGAGGAAATTGTTCCCTTTCTAGTTCGCCTCTCTCCACTTTGGTATGCAATCCGCTAGCTCGAGTTACTACTACGTTGTTTCTAGTTTATGAGGATGGGACTATTTGGGGTTCATTGGACAAACCATCACTCTAACAAGTGTAGTTTTTGCGATAGTATATATTTCGGTTGCTGCCATCTGTTGACTGTGGTATATGAGGCACAATATGTTCAATATGTACACCACTCCATCGCCTTAAACACAAAATATTCACTTCCTTATACTATCTCAAATGTGTTTCCGTAAAGGTTATCATATTGGGCACCCTAACCCATCATTTAATTCAAGTTGTTCACGGAGAAACCACGGAAAACTACCGAACAGAGGAGGCAGCCGCTAGAAGTCTCCTTCAGACAATGGTTGACTTCCACTATCTAGTGTCGAAAATCCTACGACCGTCGGGACACGAACCTTAGGTCCTCTGGGTCAAAGGCACAGCAGTAACATCAATTGAGGCCCTAAGCCACCTCAGTTGATACATATTGTTATAGTACATCAATACAGAATCGTACGAGTGTGTTTTGAATGTATGATCGATATCAATATACAGGTAAGGCACGTAAATTTATCATCTTCTGTAATTTTTGAACGGTTGAAGTTATTATAATGCCGTTTTCACTAAAGTGTATGAGGGAATGGGTCTAATTGATGCATTCGTTTCGATTTTATCACTTGAATTCTAAAAGATATTGAGGTAACTTTGTGTTTTTCAAATGAAACTATACATATTTTTTTAGTCTATCATAACGAGAGTAAAAAGCCGAATACAATGATATACATATTGTCATATGTAGGATGAGCATTGTTTTGAGTAATTTTGATTTTTTTGCAACTCGTGTTTAACGTATATTTTAAATGTAACAGTCCACCAAACAAGGTCGCTCGCAGCGCTCTAGTATGTATGTATAAATATTTTTATTTATTTATTTTATTGTTCCTCTCATGATCCCTTCTTTTTGTTTGGTACCGACCCTGACAAGGCCCCTTTTAGTGATAGCCAATTTTGCCAAAACATCGGTACATTGGTGTTTCGATACATTAGTAAAGGTTTTTCGATATCGATGAAAACATCGACGAAAAAAACATCGATGTATAAAACATTGATGTTTTAACTAAACAGTAATAAACATGCTATTTTCCTATCCATTTTTAAATACAGAACGTAAAAGGGATATATTTTATTGTTTGGTTACCAGCATGTTAGTAGTATGTTCATAAAAATAATTATCGAATGCAAACAATTAAATTAACAATAAATAACTTCGTGTTTCGCTACTTTACCCTTTTGTCATTTCCATTCATACACCATAGAAGTAAAAACACCTAAAAGACCCTCAGAATGCACAGGCAAAATGTGCAGCGTGATAAAGAGGATGCAAAACAACGATATGGCTGTGGATTGCAAGTACTCTACAACGCACCTATACCCCTTTATTAAAAAAAAAAGGGTTTTGCAACAAAATATCGATGTGAAGAAAACATGGAAAGCAAAATATCGATGTTTCTGGTGGAAAATATCGATGTTTTAAAAACATGGATGTTGGTTGGTTGGTTAGTGGTTCCGGGCGCGTCAACAGCTCAGGTCATTAGTCCCGTTAGTGTAGTGCATGTTTTTTCACGGGAGATGGCGGTGATCTTCCCTCGCTTGATGGTGGGATCCGGCGCCGACCTACCGTCGGCTAGTGGGGTTTCCCCCTAACCAGCACTTCCCCACCAGCGGGGCCCCACCCAACTGCTCAGGTCACTAGTCCCGTTAGTGTAGTGCATGTTTTGTTTCTCGTTAGATGGCGGTGGTATTCCCCAGCTGGATGGCGAGATCCGGCGCCGACCTACCGTCAGCTAGCCGGTTTTCTCCCTAACCAGGACTCTCCCACCAGCGGGGCCCCGCCCATCATGGATGTCTTTTCGCCATCCCTCGCCCCGTGAGTGACGCCCATGAGAGGATCTCTTGTAAGCAAGTGCGCGGCGTCGCGCGGGCTGGGAGCGCTCGTTGCATAAGGCGCGCGCAGAGGTCGGGCGGCGGGCGCCGCGGCCGCACGACGCGAGGCGCGGAAGCGCACGTGTTGCCGGAAGAGCCGGCGCCGCTGGGTGGCGCGGGGGTGGGGGTGGGGGCGGGGTGAGGAAGGTCGGGCCGCGCCCGCCCGTTGCGTAACACGTCAGGCGATCGTAGTCACCGCTCACTTGCTTACAGAAGATCCTCTCATGACTAGAGACCGGAAAAATGTGTAGTATGAAACGTCAAAATACGTAAATAAATATGTAATGAAAACAGTAAGAATATGTAATAAATATAGATAGATAATTTTTTTTAATTTGCTTTGGGCATTAAGCCCGGTGACGAATTCTTTACACCTACTATACATCTAATACCATAATATAATGAATACTAAAAATACATACAATTCAATACACAGAACAAAATTACTCCATTTAAGTCATGCAGAGTCCCTTCACAGGCTACTGATTCTATCGGTTACACTATTATTAGAATATAATCTTAACCTAAAAGTGTTGATGTTTGTGGGAAAAGTCTCCATTAGTGCTGCAGGCAAGCTATTCCATGACTCAATAGTCCTATTTACTAAAGAGTATTTTCCAACATCAGTCCTCTGTTTCCTTGGACGTGTTTTTCTAATATGGTTGTGACGTGCTAAGTAGACGGGTTCATGCGTTCTTCCCTGAATTTCCTTCCATGCCAGATTTTTCCCTACGGCCTTGCTTTTTCCTTGCCCTAACCTGGCTTTTTCCCTACGGCTCGCCAATGATTCCCATGACGATACTTCATTGGAAATATTTTCTAACGAATTTCCCCTTTTAACAAATTTTGCTGCTACTTTCTGAACTATTTCGATAGAGTAATATGTAAACTCTTTCGAATATGTAATATCGGATAAAATATGTAATATCAAAATTAACTAATTATTAAACACATTTACATAATACAAAATTACATTGATAAAAAATCTCCTAACCAAATTTTAAAAATAATACGTCCCAAAAATCATTTGGAGCGCTTAAGTTGATGCACACAGCACTATACAACTTTCCCATCAGCAGTAAAAGCCTCATGCTTAGCAAATTTCTCCTGCTTTCGCCTGGCGTTGATCGGAGAAACCACGGAAAACTACAGATCAGAGCAGTCGGCCGCTAGAATTCTCCTCCAGACAGCGACTGAATTAGACCTAGGTGAAAAGCTAGCGTGGAAAATCGTGCCAAATGAAAATCAAACCCTAAGACCTCCCGGTCAGAGGCACCGCAGTGACATCAATTGATGTACTAAGCCACCTCTTGTGGTAGATTGATTGATTGATTTTTTCGTGTTTCCGGGCGCGTCAACTGCTACGGTCATTAGTCCCGTTAGTGTAGTGCATGTTTTTTCTCGGGAGATGGCAGTGATCTTCCCCCGCTGGATGGCGAGATCCGGCACCGATCTACCGTCAGCTAGTGGGGTTTCCCCCTAACCAGGACTCTCCCACCAGCGGGGCACCGCCCCAGCCGGGACAAGTTCTAAACTCCCGACCGGTCTCCCGGAATATGTAGTAGTGTAGTGCATGGTAGTGTAAGTGAGTGTGTAAGGGGAGAGGATAGGACAAGGAAGAGGAAGGACAGATAGCGCGCGGTCCGTGGCCCGTTTGGTAGGGTACTGCTCCGGCATTCGCCTGGTGTTGATCGGAGAAACCACGGAAAACTACCGATCAGAGCAGCCGGCCACTAGAATTCTCCTCCAGACAGCGACCGAATTCGACCTAGCTGAAAAGCTAGTGTCAAAAATCCTGCCGCCGTGGGGAGTGGGAACCTAGGACCTCTCGGTCAGAGGCGCTGCAGTGGCATCAGTTGATGCACTGAGCTACCGCTCCCGGTCTCTTGTGGTAGAAATACGGTAATATAGACGGAGTGAGTATGTAATGATTCCGGGTACAACTACTAAGGTCATTAGTTCCTTAAATGTAGAGCAAGGTATATCCCAGGATGCGCTGGTGTTCATCGCCGTTTGAAAGTGAGTTCCAGGTATCCCCCACCAGCAGGGCACCGCCTCAACCGGGACAAGCTCTAAACTCGCGACCGGTCTCCCGGCATGTGTGGTACACTGAAAAAAATTACTGTCTCACTCAGAACCATATACCTATGGTTACGTGTCTTCCAGTTGTGGCAATCGATTTATACATTCTGACAACAATCATCACAGATGACGTGACGGTGATTGATTGTTCCTACATCCAAGCCATGGAGGATGAAAAGTACGAGGGGACTGTAACCACCCAATTAATTCACATTACGTTCTAAGTGGTTGCCGCTACAGCGCATGGTATTTCAGTCCATAGTGTTGGTAACACTGTCCAAACGTCCTCCGGCGGGAAGCCCTTCCCGCGATTAAACGCGGGAGTTCCTGCATCGTGAATCCGTTCGGCTGTGTGTTGTGTTGTATTGTGTTATAGAGAAGTGCGCGTTAGTGTTTAAGCAGTAAAGAATGGACTCTTTAAGTACAGAGAAGTACTAACAAACATGAAGCTTCCTCATTTAAATGAAAAGTTTGCTGGTAAGTGTAAATACTATTGCTGTGTAGTGTTTAATACGGAGAGTATACTTTGTTTAAATGTTCCGATTTCAAAACTGGTATATTTTAGAAAGATCACGGTAAGTTGTTATTGAAATAAGAACGTGCACGTTTTTCTATTCATTCCTTTGTTCCCCATACTGTATAATAGGGACATTCCTATGGTGTTTTATATTAGGCCTTCTGCCTTTGAGGTTAATGTTATTTGTCTCATTTGCATGTTTCAAATACCTGTTTCCCATTGTAAAATAAATGATAGCGACTGTGTTTTATAAAATGTACATTTTATTTTGAACCAAACTTCTAATTTCATAATCAGAGTGTGTTTAATAGATTGTTTAAATATGTAGTTCATGTGTTCGATAGTTTATTTCTGAAGCTGGGATGAATGGAAGAAGAAGAGGGTTGGAAGTGAACTAGTGATCTGACCTAAATTACAAAACCAAACAAACAATACTTAGTTCAATTATTTTTCCAACAGTTTAAAATCACCAGAGTATAACGAGTGCACAAATCAAAAAGTAGAAATATTTCTTTTGACTTATGTCTATTAGTATTTGAAACAAGGAGTGTATTTGGGAAGCATAGATGCAAAGTTATAATTTACATACTTGTCTTATTTGAAAATCAATGTATGAAAAATTATCATTTTAATAAATAAAATCATAAAAATGTAGACTACAGTAGAAATCACAAAGGAAATAGCATTATTTTATGATAATTGCATTGTCCCAAAAGTATAAACAAATTAGTTTTTACATCAGAATTTTTATTTGTTGGTATTTTTTTTAGAAAAAGCTCCATTCTTTTCCCCTCCTGATCATGTAATTGTGAACTTCATTGAGATAACAGGGATTAATATGTATTATAATGCTCTTCTGTTGTTAAAAAAAATATCCTGACTCAATTTCCACCATTGTATTGTTAGGCATGCTTTATGCTTGTGGTCAGGCTAAATGGCCTGAGCCTCGCCACCAATAAAGACATTTATTCATTTATATGTTTAGGGTAGGACTGGAATCATTGAATGAGGTAATTGCTAGTGAGCAGAGGGAGTTGCAGGAAATAAATTCAGCTGTCCTGAGATTTATCGGAACAAAAAGATCAGAGTAAATAGAGAAATATGAAGAAAACAATCAACCAGCAGAAAAAAATGTAAGTAATGAATTTTAAAGAACAGTCGTACGAAAACAAAAAATATTATTTTGCTTTCTGTTTTTAGAATATACAAGAAGTTTTGGAAAGGACTGCACTAGGGAAGGATGTTCTCGCTCTTCATAGAAAGTGTGTCTGGATAACAGTCCTCGTTGTATACTTGCTGAGCTTGTTGTTTATACTGAATATAGAGCCAATATAAAATCATTGTTAGAGTATTGAAAATATGCATTATTTATGTCTTACAGCTTTTATTAAATGTGTTATTAATTATTATGTACCGTTTTGAAGTAGTAAGAATGGAAGGAAGCATTTTAAAAATATATGTATTAGCAATTTCATAGAAATAGGAATTTTTTTTTCTTACCAAATCTCCAAATCAAGGTTTTTAGAATATGCAAATTTGATAGTTCAGTGAGTGGCCATAAGCATGCTCAAAAATTTCTAAGGTAATTTAAATGAACATTTAAATTGCTTGTTGTGTACTTATTATGTAATTATTTACAATAAATATATTATTGAATAGATATTACAGTATATTCTTGTGAAAAGAACTAATGTGCGTTATTGTTCATCAGATTCTCTCAGATTATTTCTAAAAGAAAAAGAAAAAATGAATAATAATTTTAGGGACTGCAGTTGTATGAAGTAATGGAAATATTAGGTAGAAATATGATCTATTTTAGAATAATTGTATTGCTCAAGTATTAAAAAAATGGTTTGTTCAAAATAAATTATTTTTAGGAATTTAAAAAAAAATAAGATTCTTTTCCAGAATCTGATTGTAAAATTGTAAACTTTATTCAGTTTACAGGAATCGTAGGGATTTCAAAGCTCTTTTAATTCTAAAATAATATTATGACACAATATTCACTGTTAGGGATCGTTTAATGTTAAGGAAAGGGCTGGAATCTTTAGATGAGGTGTGATAAAGAATGACTTGACTCGATAATTGGGTTCCCATTAAAATGAAAGAGATCCTTTC
>BLKR01004377.1:0-111022 GCA_011170035.1 Teleogryllus occipitalis | reverse complement strand
ATTTCAGCGCTGCACAAACGCAATCCCTTTCTCATTCACCCACAAAACGGTGAGATGGTTGGAGAAGGTTTTCCACACCCGACGGGAAGAGCGTTGTCTTCAAGAACTTTTTTACAATAAGCAACAAAAATCAGCTTATACTCCGATTTAAACGCAGAGACACTTCAAGGTCACAAACTGGAAGGAGAGGGGGACATTTTCCTCCACTTGGAAGCTCCATTACAAAAACAAAAAGTAAGGAAGTTCCCGATTGGATTACAGTGTCTCCCTTTCAGTCCCAGCACATGATGTTGAAGTGCCACTATATTTAAATCGGAGTTTATGGAAAAGAGAGAGACGCGGAGAAGAGATCGAAACACAGCATGGCTGAGGCACTGGAACAGCAAATACGAAAAAGATGCAGTTAAAGAGGAGGAGAGGCAGAGAAAGAAGCAGAGAGACAGAAGAGGGTGCCAAAACAGAAAAAATACATTGAAAACTACAGAAAGAAAGAGAGAATATAAGAAAGACTACGAGAACATGAGACTGGGAGATCGAAATGGCTCTGTCTTTGCAAGCAACACCCGCAACATGCATCACCCGAATCGCGTGACGCCTCGCGGGCAAGGGGGAGGGGGAGCGGGAGGGGGAGGGGCTGTGTGCGAAAGAAAAGCGAATTATATGGCGCGTGACGCGACGCTTACTGTGCGCTCGTAAAACAATATCACGCTTCCGCCTTCGACACCGAGATCGCTAGCGCAGTTTATCACAGCATCTGCTCCTGGCTCTGTCCCACAGCCCAACGTTCCTTCGTTACCTCCAACCAGTGAAAGGCTGCACTGAGATCTCTAGATGGAACCATGAGAAATGAACAACTTGGTTGGCTATTATTGCGCGTTTAAATTCACATATGGCCTAAAAGTGAGAATATTTTACTCATCTGCCATTCCATCTTTGTCGAGAGAATGCACAATGCTGACCTAAATTCCTATTATTGAATGAGTAGGTAAATTTTTAGAAACCTATTAGCACAAATATTGCGGGATTTATACTGAACAATCCTTTCCAATCCAAGCGACATAATTAAGAAATTGATCAAAGAACTGACAGGACGTCCGAATCAATCACTGCCAAAAACTATGCACCAATAACGAACATCCAGATACATTCCAACTGGAATGGGAAGGTATGCTAGTGCAATACGTCGCTCATTGAAAGATGTACTAGGGACTAAGAAAGCTCTTGGCAACACGTTGGAGCCATCACATGGAAATTCGCCAGTCACTGTCAGTATAGCACTCATTCAATCTTTTCACACTAACTCTTCCATGATGATGCAGTTGGAGGGAGTCAACCTCACAGAACAAGTACAGCTACTCATATTCTTGATGGCATTGTAACGGTATCTTAACAGGAACTCACAGACTGACAATGGTGATGTGTGAGTTATGGTCGAAACAGAGACCTCTTTGTGTTCGCTTAGGAAACCTAAACATGATCTAAAATACTTCAAGAAAAAGGCCTTTCTCATTCACAACTTATCTGCTATTCTGAAGATTGACAACAAAACGCACGAGCTCTGAACTAACGAGTACAATATCATTCACGTTAAAATTATCTTGAAAGAAAAAGTGTTTCAGAAGCAATTCTTTTTCATTATTTTCTATGCCTTAAAAGAATCAATAGACACATTTCTCTTAACAATTTTAATGTATAAAATTACATGTATTTCCTCATGTGAATTCATTTTACTTCTGATGACAATGTACGGCTTGCCTTCCCCTCTTAAATTTTACAACTTTGCATAAATACATGTAGATTCATCCAAATGGTTGGGCGCAAGAGCAGACCCTACGGCATGAGTTTCGACTCTAATAATAATAATAATAATAATAATAATAATAATAATAATAATAATAATAATAATAATAATAATAATAATAATAATAATAATAATAATAATATTTACGTATCGGGTATTGACCACACTACACGTTCTCTTCCGAGACTCAGTCGTATTCTATTCCGGCGAGAATGAAGTGTGTCATTACGGGGATCATCTTACGGACGAAAAGAATGGTTATTAAGCCCTAAATTATGAATTATGACGTGAAAGGATGATGGTGAGAGGTGATCGTGGCCTTTTTGAACCATCCCAGCATTTGCTTGTATGATGAGGGAAACCACGAACACCCCGCGGTCAGGAAGGCCAGCCTAGGGATCGAACCCGGGCCTCCCTTCTGTGAAGTCAGCGCGGTACGTCCTGTGCCATTTCGATCGGTTTAATAGATAATAATAATATCCTCCTCTATAAAAATTATTTGATTACCAATGGTTAAATCAGACAAAACAATTGATAGTAAAGCAACTCAACAGGAAAGGGCTACAATTACCGTTTTTTGTTGTTTTTTCGATTTTTTTGCGATCTTTCTGATGATGTTGCGAGGGTTGCTTCATTACGAAATTAATTGCAACCTTAGAAAATTACAGCCCTATGCGATTGTGCAAACAAAAACTCCTTGCGCTTTGGCTGCGGTGCGACATTTCCGAGCTCTGAATATTATCAATCACTTCACTCGATAAAATAACAATTCCAATCTCTTCATAAACAACTAAATTTTTAAAACTAGATCTTCTTTCTCTCATTGGATACCTTAGTTTTTTATTAGCACTTGTCTTTGAATACATTCAGCTTTCTAGTCGGCTCAGAACAAAAATAGTGCATTTTTCCTTCGCGCGAGCGGATCACTGGATATCCGAAGGTTCGATTCCCGACCGTGGCACGATTTTCGACACTAACTGCGTTGAATTCAGCCGCTATCTAAGGAGAAACGAAATAATCAATGAATTAATCGGTAGAAAGAGCAAACACAAAGATGGGAGGAAAATGTATGTAGTATGCCGGCGTCCGAGAGCATTTATCCTCACAATTATTTTAACAAAACATTACATGAGCTAAATAAATTGTTATACATGTTTAACGTAGGTAGATAAACTTTTCATAGGTGATTTACACTACGTACAACAAACAATTGAAACAATATTAAACATTCCTTAAGTACCCTTATCATAAATAATTACGTAAGTAAATTCAGCTGACTGACTAGTCATACAAATTACAACATAAAACTACAATACCATCACATCACATAGAATATAACGTATGGAAAAAAAATCAACCGAATATATTTAAATTACTTTCAATTTATTTCAATAAGTACAAAATTCTCTACCGCCGACTGGTATTTTCCCTACAGGAGTTTCACCCTACTTTCAATGTCACACCCTGAACCTAAAAGAGAGAAATTAACTAGTCAAGATCGTTAGCACTGTCAGAAAAACGCTGGTACGCCAGTGCCGGGAGACGCGACTTCGCCGACGACCGTTACGGATCCCGCGTCTGACCGCAGACAGCTACGCTCCGGCGTGTACCAGAACTGTAACGGCATTATTCTTTTCGCTCCTTTGGGGTGCAACAGACAAGATGACGCGAAGGGCCTCCGCCTCCGCCTCCGCCTCCGCCTCGCCGCCTCCGTCGCCGCCTCCGTCGCCACCTCCGTCGCCGCCTCCGTCGCCGCCTCCGTCGCCGCCTCCGTCGCCGCCTCCGTCGCCGCCTCCGTCGCCGCCTCCGTCGCCGCCTCCGTCGCCGCCTCCGCCCAATCCACTGAAGCGCGAAATGGTCGGCTGGCGGCTCTTTACGCTAAACCGCATCGTGTTTACGAGGCAGGGGCCTTTGAGTTACGAGGCAGCCGGCCTTACGGTAGGCCTTGCTCGGTTATGCCTCTCAGCGGGCCACCGATTAACCGAATCGCCACGCGGCTGACGTAAGCGGCTTGCTTAATAGCGGAGAGGAATTTGGCCCAGGACGAGGAAGAAATGAGCATCCGGGTGGGGTTGATTGCGCGTTTGTTCAACGTACAAAGCGCTGGTGCAGCGCCAGAGATGCTTTCAGTCACATAAGTGGCTTTCTGTATTTAATGGGACATGATTGGAAGGACGGTTTTCGCAGAGATACTTCACTGTTTGTGTTGTACTATTTGTAAACTACAAGGATCAAGTTCGAAACTTGCTAGGTTGCACCGAGAAACCTCGTATCCTTGTAGACTTCTGCCATGAAAGTATCCAATGTTCAAGCACAGGACGCATCCTCTAGAAATGTTGGAATTCCAAGCGACTTTTAGTGTGGATGAAAGTCTAAATAAAGTAGGGATATTGAATTAATTTAATCGAACATGAAATATCCCAATAATCAATTTGTATTGCTGTTGGTTTGAAAGGTAGACAATTTTATGCGTATTATGTAAAATTCCAAGACTTTTCAGAGTATTTTATAGTGTTCTATACTTACTTAGTGCTGGAGACCGATGAAATGGCGTTCTAATAAATTGTTGAGACTCGTTTGCACAGAATTAATTTTTAAATGTGAAAAAGAGTTATCACCGAGTTCTTGTTTTATTGAACTTCCCAGTGCAAAAAAAGTGTAGTTCCTGTTACAAAATAATAAATTGTTGTTTTGGTATCTGTGACAAATAATTGCTATACGTGCAACTATAGTTGCCCAGCCACTTATTATTACATTGAAAAAACCATATTTAAATTCATTATTCCTTTTAGAAATTATTGAAGATGGGCACCTTAGCTAGATTTCCCCGAATACCACATAATATTATAGCCTTCTCAGTTTTATTACTTATGCGGCATATACAAAAATGCATTTTCCGCGAGGGGTGAGCTATTGACAAAATGGAGACTTATTACAAGTGAACTCCTGTCTTCCTCCATAGATATGGTAACCGACGAGGAGGGGGTTGGAAGGTATGGGATAGAGAGGGCTGGGGAAATATACTGTTTGTAATTGTAGTGGAAATGTTAAAGTATAGGTATTATGATGCACGTTTTCGGAATTATATCAATTAAGCACTTCCATTTCACTTCTTTACATAAAAAGAGAAAGATTTTTTTATTACGTGATACACGATGTTCCCAAAGAAAACAAGCGAATGTTTCACTAGACGATTATTTTAGCAATTTATTGGTTACTTGCCCGAAACGTAGATTCTCAATACCGAACCGCAGGTTTCGATTCCCACCTGCAACACTGATCCACCCAGTTCTTAAATGGAACTCACAGGTGTGGGAAGCTCCGCTGGCAGCCGGCACAGGTGGATGGGCGACGCGTAGATGCGCGGGCGTGTGCAGCGGAGCGGGGAAGCGGCGGGGGTGGGGGAGGGGCAGGAGTGCCGCATGCGCTCAAACAGCCCGCAAGGTCGCCCGCCTCCACTGCCAACCCTACGAGCCGGCGACTACGACGACTGCCGCGATCACGACAAACACGACAGTCACCGCCACCACGAGGACGAGGCCAGTAGCCACGACGACCCCGTCATTGACGAAGGTCACGCAAAGGTGACGATGTCGGCGCTGACGGCTTCAACTGTGTGAACATCGGTGACGACGACCATGACGGTGGTCACGATCAGGGGGACGGACTACGACGACGATAGCCACATCCACAATGACGGTAGCAACTCCTCGGCGAGTAAACTATGACAATGTGATCGATGACGAAAATGACAACGACGAAGTTGGCAACTAGGGCAACAGAAACATGTCTCCAACTAGAGTCACCCGGATTGACGTGCAGCTCTCATCATCGCAAAGAGAAAGACGATGCAACTACGGTACGGAGATCGTTCATATTGAAACTAAGCCAAAAACAATAATTGCAAAACGTTCTCGTCTGAATTGTAAAGTAAACTTCTTCAAAATATTTCCTTTCAATCTACGAATATTTAGAAATAATATAAAATTAATGTGATCTGCATATGTGACTCCATAATGAAAACTTGTGACGAAAGCTAGTCTAAGAGCCAGATGCTGGACAATTATCCGACAAACAAGTTTCTAATAAGAGGTGAGTTTCATTACAATTTGTGGATTATTTACATAAAAAATAGAGGAGACGGACTATTTTCGAATCGGAAGATGTCATCTACAACCAGATTTATAAAAGCGTGCAAATCTCAAACAATATGTGGGAAGAAAAATATTTGGTCTCATTATTTGGACATCGCTCTATCCTGTCTTTTCTTTGTCTTATATGGATTACTAAACTCCAGCTGCCCTCCAACTACCGAAACTGCTTTGTTTTTCTAGGGGACTATGGACTTCATACATGTCTGTGACCGCTTCAACAAGATAACCGCTCACAGAAAACGCTGTCTCCATGAGGAAAAGAAGAAGGTATGACGTCCGCTGTGGAATAACTGGGAAGTCCACTAATTAGAATTAAAATGTATTCTGTAGTGTAGTCCTCTGGCTATTCTGTGCACACGCAAGACTATGCTAGAGAAGAGTCAGCAGTGATAGAAATGTAAAGCAAGTCAAAAATGCCTACCATACAAGAATGTAATAAGCCTGATTTTGCTTTAAGATTCAACTAGGGCTACAACAGCACATACTTTCTCTCTTTTTGTAAACTTCGGCAACTTTGAAAATCCAGACAGTTAAACGAAAATAAGACCTCATCTTAAGTCGAATAGACCGACAGACAGACAGGGATATAAGGACGAACCTATGGTTAGGCTTACGTTTTTTCGTAAACAAGTTTTGTGGTATCAAGGACTCATAACGTGGATTATGGGTATACAACGAAGAGAGGAACAGTTATTTGTCTTTGTTTTCTGACGAAAAATCCTCACTTTCGCCACCAGCATTAAAATACTTTCTCCTTACCACGTAAGTACGTAGTAGGCTTGAAAGTAAAAATGCTTGAATTCATATTTTCTTAGCCCTTCGTGGTATTAAAAATAAGGAACGCATTCTTAGATTTGTGTATTTCTAAAATTATTTTAAGCACACGAAATATTACTATATTCCTAATGTGAAACTTATTTATGGAATTAAACGGTTCAAATAAATGTGTCAAAATTTGAAGTCTGAAATAGAAGAGACCAACAAAAATATAACACTGCTTTCATTATTTCTCAATTTTTGAAAGACGAGTCTTCCAGATACCATTCCGGTGCACAAAAGAAATGACACATAAAAAAAATTAATTTGTTTAGTAATTTGTTTACCAAATAAGGTATTTTTTATGTATGCATTTCGTACAGATAAGTTTGCAGGACCTATAAAGAATACAACACTGTCCCTGGCTTCAAAATAAAACACTCCCCTCACTGTAAAATCGACTCCTGCAAAATTACAATAGTTGTGTCGCATGTCTTGTGAACCGACGATTTCATTCCTGAACCTCAAAACTTCTCTTAAGTAGTATGACATTAATTCAATTAGAAACCATGAACACATTGGGATTTGATTCGCAATTCTCCGAGAGTTGGAAGATTCTTTGAAGACAACCCGAGGTGGCGGAGAAATTCCGCTGCAAAAGATTAAACAAATAAAGACCGTTTCAAACATCAACATTGTCATTTCGCAATCTACCATCTCATTACAAGCACACAAATGTGGAACATCTCAATAGCAGTGTTACGATATTGCATTTCGCATCAGCATCAGTAATACAAACTCCCGGTTCCCCGGTGGGATTTCTCTAGTTGCACAGCAAGGCCTCCAGAAACGGGAAGTATTGCATTACGTGGTCGTGTAAGGTTAGCGGATTAAATTTCCGAACCGACACTTTCGTTTTTCCTCATTTTCTCTCTCTCCTGAACTTTAAGAAGATCACTATCTAATTGTGTTTTTACACTTCCATTCTTTGATTTCAAATTTAACTTTTTCAGGATAAAACATAATTGAGATTATGGCATTATAAAAGCAGCAAAGATTTACGAAGTCCTCGATCAATGTCCTCGGAAATATCGTTGCATTTCAGATAGGTGTTGCGTGTACCTGAAACTTAATTTACACCCAGAATTACTTTTACAGTCATATTAAATCAAAGCCAGTACTTCCCAATTTTGTTGCTTATGTTAATTTGTTCCATTACTAACATTCATTTATTTTAGCTAGTCTTATTCCTCCTGATACATGAATAATTTTGATTTCGAAAAAATCTTATTATTTCGAGATAACTCTACGGGAGAAATTTATCGGAAGAGATTAATAGAATTTTCTGCGAAACTTTTTTAAAATAAGAACTTGGATATCCTGTCACCGAATTGACTTTTCCACATGCGAGACAATGATTTTTAAATAAATGAACTTCAACCCATTTTTTTAGCATGAATGGAAAGTATATCGTTATGTTACGATATGTTATCACATAAGAAAATGAGAATATCTGAAAGGTTTGCTATCATGACCAGCTCGTTCTTTGATATACCAAAATTCATTTGTGTTTTTTATTTATTTTTTTTTGCATTTTTAAGGTGTGCTTTTATGACCAGGACAAGAGATATAGTTCAAATGCAATTTATTCACGACTACAAAGTGGACTAGAACATATCCCGTTCATATGAAATCACATTAGAATACGTAAGATTTTTGTTTCTTTTGTAAATATGAGGGAAATAGAATAAACTGGTTTCGACATTAAACGCCTAATTTATCATTTCAATCGGTACCATTGACAGAGAGAAAAAGGTGAGTGAACTGCTGTTTTTCAGAATGTCAACAAGACAACAACTACATTTGAAAAGATAAAATTAATATTCCCTCATGAAATGGTTGTAGATTGCACGTCCTTCACAACGCACAAGAGTACATTTATTTCTAATTAAGCAGTAGTACGAAATCATAAATTATTATTTAAATTGTTCAAAGCGTCAGTCACCCCAAGTGGGTTCGAGCACGGGTGGTCACACCCAGTTGTTTTAACCACTAAGCTTTCTAGACCACCATTTCTCTTAATGGTTTTATGAGCACGCGTGTTTTGCCCATAACTCATAAGCTACTCAGAGATCAGATTAGATCATATAAATCATTCACTGTGCGGAACATATATACGAATTATTAGAAATTCCAACAAGGTAAGATGACGATAATTTAGTATAAATATTATTAACGGAGTGTGTCTGGACAACGTAGTGATTACCCTCAAGGTTGTAATTTTTGTAAACCAGAGGAAAAAAGAAGTCAAAAACAAAACCAGAACACTTCCTGCTCTGTGTCTACACACTAATCGAAGCATTTGCAGAGCATGGAAATCATGCTTGTTTTTGGCGTAATTATGTAAGTATGTTCGTATTTGGCATTTTAGGATCGGATTAATCCGACATCTGCCTGTAGCAGTGTTCCCAGACCCTGACCCTATTTGTATTTATTATCCATGTCTCGGTACTAAGAGAGACAGGTGGCGAACATGACATATTCCCTTCTGTGTATGTACTTGGCCTTGGTACTTTTATTTCGACATACAGTTACAAAAAATTAGACGATTGAAATGACAGCTATCTTTTTGACCTGACCGGGAATCAAATCTCTGTTTGCCCTAACCGGGATCACATCATGGAAAGCTATCCTCACTGTGCATGAGCCACCCAAGGGGTTTCGGAGTAATTGAGATACTCAGTTTGGATGTTTACTCACTTACTAGCAAACGTCCACACTTGGCACGTGAGCCAGCGCAGTTTCCCCTCAGCAAATGGGGATTCGCACGTTCAAAATGGTCAAGCGCGAAGTGGGGAATCTCTGTGGCTCATTTAGCGTTATTCAGGGGATACGTGTGGTAGACCATGGACGCGAGCAACTTTGTCCCCACTGCGAATTATTATTATTATTATTAATGAATTGTGAGGAGATAGGAAGATGATGAGAAGTGACTGTGGCATTTTTGAACTCTCTCACCTTATGACCGAGGAAAACCACGAAAAAAAACCTGTCAGGATGGCCGGCCGCGGAACGCCCTGAGCCACTTCGTTCGGTTCATTTTGGATGTGCGACATTCAGGTTATCATGACGTCACCCTCGCAGTCCCGGCGTCACTGGCGCTGCTCCACCCCGGCCCGAGTCCCCATAAAGCACACGGATGGGCAGCTCCGGCACGCACGAAGCGCGCGAGTTGAGCCACCGCTTAAGTTACGCGCGGCAAGTTGAAGCGGCGGAGCCCCGTCTTTTGTTCCGCCCTTTTGTCCCACGGCGCGGCGCCGCAGTCGCAGAGGCAGCTGTTGCAGTTGAGTAACACTTCGCGCGCTTGCACACTGCGTCGTGTCGTGTCGAGTTTGACAGCTGACGGGCACGACGCGGCTGAAGGCCAGAAAACGGCGTTATTGAGACGTCGGGCCCTCGCGAACACGGGTAGAATAGCGATGCGACGTCGATGTCAATGTTTTCAAAACATCGATGTTTTTATAAAATCATTGATGTATTGATTGATTAATTGGTTGATTTCGGGTCCGTGAACTGCTAAGATCATTAGTCTCGAAATTGCATTGAATTTTTTTGTTCGGGAGGGGGCGGTGATCTTCCCCCGCAGGATGGTGAGATGCGGCGCCCACCTAACGTCGGCTACAAGGGGTTTCCTCTTAACTAGGTATCTCCCACCAGCCGGGACGAGCTCTAAGCTCCCGACCGATCTCCCGGCATGTGTTATAGTGTGGTGCTTGTTTGTGTGTGTGTGTGTGTGTGTGTGTGTAAGTAGGCGATAGGATAGGACAGGACAAGGAATGGGAAGGAATGATCGCGTGCGGTCCGTGGCCTCTATTGATCGGAGAAACCCTAGCATTCATAAGAGCAGCCGGCCGCTAGACTTCTCCTCCAGGCAGCGACAGAACGCGTCCAACCTATCTAACTAATCCATCGGGAACTGTCGCCATCGGGACTCGAACCTAGGACCACCCCGTTAGTCACAGCAGTGACATCATCGGATGCTCAGAGCCACCTCTCCTGGTATCATCGATGTCATTAACTTCGATTTTTTTAAGCCGATGTTTCTTTAATATCGATATTTTGTATTCCATGTTTTTACGGGGTCGATATTTTTTAAATGAAAAAAATTTCAAACAATATCGTTTTATAATATTCAGATATCCACAAATTGAATATTCCTCAGAGCAGTGTGCCCAAGGGTGAAATATAAAGAAAATCGAGTTTTCGTCAATAAAGAAGCCTATATTATTTTTGAATTGTGGAATCAGACAATCCAAGTTTCGTTGATTGTCCCGATGATTTTTCGGCTTTGTTTTGTCAGTTAAATTTTAAATGAAATTAATAGTAGGATAATGGATCACGGGATCGGTCAATTGATGAATTACATTAGTTTGCCAACGTTTCGGAATATTTAATTCCGTCATCAGGGCTTACTAATACATATACTCGTTAAACATAATGTTCCTCAACAGCCCAACTCCAACGTAGAGTTGCTGAAGCACACACGTCCATTGCAAGTCCGACCAGGGCCACGGCCCGAAAGAAAGGGACTTTCTGGTCGGACTTGCAATGGACGTGTGTGCTTCAGCAACTCTACGTTGGAGTTGGGCTGTTGAGGAACATTATGTTTGACCAGTATATGTATTAGTAAGCCCTGATGAAGGAATTAAATACTCCGAAACGTTGGCAAACTTCATTAATTGACCGATCCCGTGATTCATTATCATACTACTTATTAACGGTCGTGATTTCTACAATGATGAAATTAATAAACGATAACATTTCCAAATTTAATTCCCCACTCCCCGCGTGACCTTCAGTTGTTACTAATCCCGTTTTAACAATATTGATGTTTCAATACATCGATGGTTTTGGGGTCGATTTTTATCAACATCTGTGGTGATGAAAAATTTCGAGTGTGGATGTTTAGAAACATCGATGTTCTGTTGTCGATGTGCAGAATAGCCGAGACGTGCGCGCCACCTGCGCAACAAGCTGACAAACACAAACGAGCGGACAATGGCGGAATCAGAAAGGCAGAACCCGAGACACTTCTGCATACACAATGCTCCCACATGTAAATCGTCAGACACGAGTCTGTACTTACCAAGCGATTGCCATGTTTATTAAATCACTGCCAGCGATAGTGCAATGGACCAAAGATGACCCAAATCATTTCCGCTGCAGTATACGCCTTATTCCATTTCAAGCGAAATAAAGTCGATAATATAAACGATATCATGACCAAAAACACGACTCTTGGTAATCTTTCAAACCAATCAGGAAGTAGTCTCCAAGAGAGAATCCTCTTCTTTTCATAAGTTTTGCTCAAAAACATTTTACTACTTACTAACAAAACTACGTTCTGAGGGATAAAACAAACTGTTTTGAACATTCGCTTTCTTATTTTTTATGTAGAAAATTCTTTTGCGTTAGCATAACCTGACGCCACACATGGAAAAAGATAAAATTTTCAAAATTTACTACAACATAACACACATATATTCATTGAACTTATTGTAGCATTAATCGAAAGAGTAGATATTTAATTTGTACACGAAACTATTGACTTTGAAATTTAACATCGTTATAAATCCCAATTTACTCCCAATTTTAAACTACAATAACTCAAAAGAGGAGGAGATTCGAATAGATCAAGTAGGAGATGCAGCTGTCGACATCGAGGAGCTTTGTACGATGAGCATCGATGAGCATCGTCCACGTCGAGATAAAAGTTCGCTTATCTGGCAACGCTGGAGTTTTCTGGACAGTAGGCACTTGAAATTCCTTAGCGTCGCATCGATATAAGAGCGTATTTTGTATGACCCTATTCCTACGGACTACTCCTTCTCCTTCTCCTTCTCCTTCACAGTACGTCATTCTGTTCCAAGAGCTCTAACCACACACAAAACTGAATCATCCCAATCATCAAGGCACTTTGAAAGAATTCCATAAATGTGAGATTTTGGACGCCCTTGTTATATTTATGACCGAAAAAAGACCATAGCCATTCTTCGAAGTATGTGACATCGACTGCTGTATTTTTTTACAAGAAAAGGTATTTACGGTTTTGTGCCACTATTGTACTACATGAAAATTTTATAGCATGGCCTCAACTACAGTCGACTCCGGTTATAATGAACCACTAGAAACTTAACATTTCTTGTTCTTCCAAAGAGTTTCATTACATCCAAAAATCCCAAAATATAATAGTTTTTTAAGCTACAATTAGTTAAATTGTTTGCGAAGTTCAGTAAAATATCCAATCGCCACGAATGAAAAATTAATGAAATTCTAACTATATTCGTTATCACTACGTTTTAACGTGTGGTCCACGTTTGTGATGAAGTCTTCGGCTTGGACAGGACTGCCTTTGATGAACTGAAGCAATTCCCTCAATCCCCTTCATTCACCAGAAGTGCTTCAAAATAACTCACACGATACCCTCTACCTGCACACTCTTAGTGTTATGTGAATTCACGGAATGGGGCGAAAAAAATCTTGAAAGTTGTATTTACTGTGTTCACTATAACCGATGTAGCGAGTTCTCTATGACCAAATCTTCTAGCCGTCTTAGTGCTTATTTGTTATGTATGTGGATCGGGATCACGGGCGTATCCAGCCGATAATTTTTTTTGGGAGGGGACATTTGTTAAATATTAAATATTTGTTATTATATTATATATTATTTTTGTAGAGTGTATATGACACTAGGCAATATTATTTTGCTAATAATTATACAATTCTAGCAAATTAATATTTAAATAAATTTTGCAAAATAAAAGAAGGGTAACAAACGAAAAATCCAGGCCTTTTTTGGGGGGATGGCCCTCATGCACCCCTCCCCGGATCCGCTACTGATCGGGCCACTAGTGTCTTCAGTTCACTATATCCCAGTTCACGATATCCAGAGACGACTGTATGTAGAAGTACATTCGAATAAAACAAAACTAGAAATCTCTTTCAGCTGAATCGGAGCATAAAGAAGCCGCTGTTCCTTCTTAGAAGAAGACATTCGAAAATCTTCTCAGGTTCAGAGCCGACACACAGCAGGGCCATAAACAGAAGGTGTTTTTTTCTTCTTCCGACCGTCGCCGTCGTCGTCGGGGCAACCTTTTCTGACCTGCTCACGGCCCCGTGTGTCTCCGGCCCTTAAGTGCGTTTTACGGGTGCGCCCAGAACCCTCAGGAGAGATGAAAAACAGACTCCGCAGCCACGGGAGGCTGGGCTCGAGATAATGCTTCCCACGCACGAAGCGGCGTTGGGCGTAACAACTCTCTAGCACTAAGATCTCGTTCATGGGCTGCAATCCTGTCACAATTCGAAAAACGAAGTTTTGAAACAGACGCGTTTGAAGTTTTCGCCAACTGTTGAAATACGGGTTAAAAACTGATGGATTATGGAGTAAGCATTACTAAAAAGTTTCACTGGAGTTCCGTTAATTATAATAATTACAAAATGTATTCAAATCATAGTTATAATTCAAATTTGTTTTTCGAGTTATCGCTCTTTAGTAGCACTTGAAGGATATTTCTCCTAGATATTTCTGCCACGAATCCTAATGCTCTCGAACCGAATTCTATGTTTTCAAATCCTGCTCCGAATCCTAACATTTAAGTCTTTTCAATTTTCTAATCCTTGATAATAATAACAAACACGTTCCAATACTGAATAACTATACCGTTCAATTTCTCAAAGGTTTGCTACAATTTAAGCTGATGTTATAGGAAAGTACAACACTAGTTAGTTCAGAAAAGTGCAAAAATAAAAGTAATGATATGCAATTACGAAAAACTCGCGTGGATTGAAATTGTGCTAATTTTTCGGGTTTCGAGACACTGGGGCATTCAAACGTCACATTCACATTTATAGTACATTAATCCTAATGACATCCTCCATGGATTAGGCTACAAGTATGTCCCCAAAGCATAGAGCGATTCTCATATTAGTTAAATGCATTGTTGTTTTCTTAGTTTAAATACTTCTGATGTTACAACAATTCAATAGGTTTAATTTTTTTATTCTAGTTTGATCAAAACAATTCAGGAAAAACTACGACAGAACAAATTCTGGAGAAATAAAACTTAAAGTACATATCTTTTAAACATCTTTAAAACAAATGTTAAAATCTTTGTCGAGTATAAACACAATACGGAACACACGAAAAAATGTGCAATTTTGCGGTTATAAATGTTCTTCGATATCTTTTTCTTCAGAATAAAATAAGCACAAATTTTAAGAATTTCAATTTTATTTCAAGGAATTCAAGAGAAATAAGTGTAATGCTATTGTATTAATTTCTATCAAAAATACTTTTATTACAATTCTTGTATTCCAGAAATTGTAGTTATTTTATTATAAAACCTCGCTACACTTTCGTGCATAAAATACACAAAGCACTCGTAATGGAATATTTCTCTGCTTAGGCATTATCAAGTTCTATTGAAGTTCACTGCGATGCCGTGAAATCGGTAACCTTCAACATTGAACTTCAAACAACTTTCATTTGAAGGACATGTACAACGGACAGACGAATACAGGATAAGACAAGGAAAAGCTATTGCGCTTCCACTTAGATAATTCTGACAGGTATAATTCTTCTTCATAGAATGCACCACATGAAAATTCGCCCAAAACCACATAGTGGTGCTATTAGAAAGGCAATAATTCTTCTGCGGTCACAGGCACACTGTTAACGAAATGAATAAATACTCCTTTTTATGTATTTTCGCACATACTACTATTTAATCCATGCAGGATAGTAGACTAATATAGATGTGGTGAAGATGGCTTTAAAGGCTTCACATTCTGTGAAATAAAAGGAAGGGGTTCCGAATCTCACGTTACGCATAGAGAACGGCACAGAGTAATTATTGTGGTGTTCAAGACCAATTCAAAACATCTACTAATTTTCTACAACATAACGTATACCATTTTTTTAACAGAGGAAGAAAACTTTATGTAATAGGGGAAGAAGAAGAAGAAGAAGAAGAAGAGTATCAGAAACGGATTTCATGAATGGTATTATATAACAATAGTTTTGTTAATTTCTAACTAATCGTCATAATTATTAAGGGCGTACACACTTGGCTTATAACCATACAATTAAAGGTATTATCATCTGTTGATTATTTGATCACACATCAATATCAACCATTAATATAGAGAATACGTTACAACATGCTGCGGTTTCTAATTCATTCTCGATCGTCAATCAATCATCTTTCTTCATTGTAACATACGTATTCATTGTAACAAACATAAGAAACGTGTTTACATTTGTTCGTTTTAGAGCGCAACTGCCAGCGAAATTTTGTGGGCACGGTCACGTTGGTTGCTGCAGATCGCAATCTCCATGGCCTACCTCAAAATCGTTAGTTTTCAAGTATCCCCACACAAACATCTTTTGAGATCCACATTACTCCAATTTCGATCTGTGAACAGTCGTACGTGCTCTAAAAACTTACACAGCTAAAAGTGAAAGCTGCGTTAAAGCGTAACATTATACTGACAGCATTTGAAATGACGTTCCATGAATCTCAAGGCAATGACCTTTTCTGAAGACGAAACGCTCAACAACTCCTCTCAAGAACCACTTTCACTAAAACAAGGAGCGTTTGGATACACCGGATTCTTCAAAAGAAGTTACCACACATCCCAGGCGGCTTCTTCAACTTACAGAGCTTGAAATTCCAACTATGCTGCCTCTTCTCCACTTGAAGGACATTATCTTGCTGAATACGAAGGTCGATTCTATAAGAATACTATTTTGCGTTGTATCTTAGACCTCCACCACAATGAATGATTTTAAAATAAATGGAACACTCGCTGTTCACCATTCAATGAGGAAGAATTTTAACTGAACACACTTGGATGAAGTTCAAGTACGTCGGCAAGAAGAGGGAGCGACAAGACAGGAAGGAGAAGAGAGTGTGAGAAGAGAAGAGACATGGAGAGAGAGGAGGGGGATAGACGAGAAGAGATGGAGAGAGAAGAGAGGGGGCGAGAGAAGAAGGAAAGAAAGAAGAGGGGAAGGAAGAAGAGAGATGGAGAAGAAATGGAGAAGCAAAGAGGGAATGAAACAACTTTGTTTCTGAAAACTACAGAAGAAACGCAACGCGAGAAGAACACTCGTAGATACAGAATGTATTATGGGGGTCCGGTAATTTTTTCAGGCATAGCACCATGTACTATGTGCGCACGTTTTCTTGATACTCCAGCTCCCTAGTCTTCGCTCAACCCGGCCCAGCACGGCTCGATAGAAAATAAGAGCTTCACTCGGAACGTCACGGCTCAGTTTGCAGTGATGCCATCTTCTTCCTTTAAAGTGCGGACTTCTCAATTTTCGCTCTCTCTTTCTAACGACCTGCACGTACGGTGCTCCTTCTTGTTACTCAATAGTATCTACAACTTTTAATTATTTCTTCAGAATTTTAAAATACCTTACATTGTGTCTCATGGCTGTAGACCAAGACGCGCTATTTCGCTGAGTTTTCTGTCGATGAAGTTGACTGCACTGCCGTAGCGTAAAGAGAACCTGCGTCTCCAAGTACGCGATTAATGCAAAGTTCGTTAAGGGTCGTGAAATTATTTAAAAATAATATTATCATATATAATAGTGTCATATACTAAAACAATATACAAAATAACAAATATGTTTATTATATAACAAAAATCTATGATGGCCTTCCAAAATGGCTTCCGACACAACGCGCCTCACAAAGCGCACGTCCTGCGCATGTTTCTTGCGAGGAGGGGTTGACCTCGCAGGAACCGCCCACGGAATAGGAGCTGTAGAGACCTTACAATAAGAAGGGACCACTTTGACAGATACTACTTGGCCATTGGTGACAATATATCTTCAGATTACGTTAGATCATTAACTCATTTTGTCAGTGCGTTCGTTTACAATTAGCTCACTTCTAAATGGCTTCATCGCTATCTCTTGCTATGTCATCGCCCTGCTTGACGTTCATTTGTTTCCCGACCTGTCAAAATGATCCCTTCTTGAAGTAACTCCTCTGTACAAAGTTTACATTACCTTTCTTTGATCCAGAGTGGAACGTACGTATATTATAGTACTCGAAAGCGATCCGAATTACTCGTAGCAAAAACGTCGCGATATAAGTGTGCCGTGTAAACGCATTCCAGACTCTCACTTACGATGAGCAAGTCTCTTCAAAACGCAAATCATTTGTCCGGCAGATCGCAAAGAAAGATATAAATGAGCGAAGGAATGGGTAAATAAAAACTAGGAAAAAGAGAGTGAAGAATGAATACGAAGACGATTTAAAAAACGGCAAAACGGTGAAAAATATAAAATTAGAGGTATAATTATATTGAAAAACTAGAACGCAGATGGAGATGTAAGGCATCAAATTAGATGGAAGGATGGCGACAGAAGGAAGTGAAGAAAGAAACAGAAAAGGAAGAATCGAAAGTAAGAGGGACAAAAACGAAAGCGAATATTTGAGATCAGAAAAAAAGTAACAATGAGAAAAAATGAAATGGAGGAAGATAGGAATGAGAGGGAAGGTAGAAAGAAGGATGGGAGGACGAAGAAACAAAGTCAGAAGAAATAAAGGCAGAGCGTTATGAGAGACGAGTAATGGAGAGAAAGTCACACTACCAGGAAAAGAGGGGAGCGATGATGAACTACATTTGGAAATGGCTGAGAGGGGCGCCCCACGCGTCAAAAAGTCTGGGGAAGCCGCTACCTGAACTATCTGCTTTGCCGCGAGCAGCGGGAACGCTGGCGGTTGTCAAGAGCGACGGGGAGCGAAGCTGGTGCCTGCGCGCAAGGAGCCGCTGATCAGGAATGCCGTCGCCGAGCGAGCGCCCGATGTCGCGAAGAAAGGCGCTTGCGAAACGCGCGGCGCTCGTTAACTGAACATGCGACGCTACTTTCTACATGTTTGGGAAATGCCGCCATCACTGATTCCGTTGCCATCGTTGTCTGACTCCACCACCAGACGCCGCCGCCGCCGCCAAAGACACTGACCGACGCCGCTAAAGTACCCGACCACGCTGCCAAAGTCACCGACCGACGCCGCCAGTCACCGACTACGCTGCCAGTCACCGACCACGCTGCCAGGCACCGACCACGCTGCCAGTCACCGACCACGCTGCCAAAGTCACCGACCGACGCCGCCAGTCACCGACCACGCTGCCAGTCACCGACCACGCTGCCAGGCACCGACCACGCTGCCAGTCACCGACCACGTGCCAATCACCGACCGACGCCGCCAAAGTCCCCGTCCGACGCCGCCAAAGTCCCCGTCCGACGCCGCCAAAGTCCCCGTCCGACGCCGCCAAAGTCCCCGTCCGACGCCGCCAAAGTCCCCGTCCGACGCCGCCAAAGTCCCCGTCCGACGCTGCCAAAGTCCCCGTCCGACGCCGCCAAAGTCCCCGTCCGACGCCCGACCACACCGCCAAAGTCACCGACCGCGCTAAATTTTTATTCGGCTGTTCAGCGCCACAAGGGGTATCGTCAGATTACCATATCTGAGGTATTGTTGCATTGCTTTGATCTCCCAGGTGACATTGCGTATCAGGACGATTAAACTATTACTATTATACTAGTAATTATACTAGTGATTATTTCAAATTATAAGAATTGTTGGGGGATGCCTACAATTTCAGCGAAAGGTTTCGCATAATGACAACATAACCCTGACTATTAGCAAATGACTGATGATATTAAAGTTAAAAGTTATTGATAGTTAAAATATGTCCTCTACTTCACTTTCTATGTCGCTATCGATTGATTGATATTTTCCGGTATGTCAAGGACTAAGGTCATTAGTCCCTTTAGTGTAGTGAGTGTTTCATCCTGTTTGGTGGTGGTGTTCGTTCCCTGTTGTTATTGAGATTCTGCGCAGACCTACGTCGGTTTGCGAGGAATTTCCCCCTCCAGGAATCGCCTCCAGCAGGGCGACGCCCTAGCCGGGACAAAGTCCTGACTAGAATCCAGACATACATAATAGTGTAGGTCAAGTAAGCGTAAGTGTGTAAAGGGTGATGATTGGAAGAGGAATGAAAGATCGCGCGTGGTCCGTATTATATTTATTAGGGCACTGCTGCGCCAATCACCTGGGGTTGATCGGAGAAACCACGGAAAACTACGGATCAGACAAGCCAGCCCCTAGAATTCTCCTTTAGACAGCTGTTGAATTCGACCGAGCTTGTCAAAAACCCGCCACCACTTTGATGATCTGTAATATTATTGAGAAGACCGAAGAAGTTCCCGACTCTATAACAACGAACATATTCAAAATAAGAATAGTAATATTATTTTTTACAGATGTGCTAATTACGCTTCAGCTCACCGTCCTCGAAGATACGGTGAGCTTAAATGTACATTGCCCTTGAAATGTATTTTTGTTTTTTTTTGTTTCTTTATCGAGCGATATTTTTATTTTCACGAAGATTAATTTTTTTAATGATTTTTTAATTTTTTAATTGATTTAATCATTGGACCTTGCTCCTTGCCAGAACCCCTGGCGATGCAGCCCTTCGTTCTCATTCCCTACCCCAGCCTCCTGCGTCACAGTATTTCTGCGCCATCGGCCGCGCGTGGGAGCGTACACCATGCCACCGCACGCCGCGGCATATCAAATATGACCAAAAGCACCCTTTTTTCATAATTCAATTTAAAAAAATAGTGTAGCAAAAGGAAGAGTGTATAGATAGATTCCAGAGCACAGGAAAAGGTGCGCAGATGCTATTTTACGACCATAAAGATTGTTCACTTTTTATACGTTAAGCAAATCAATGAACCACAATCAAAAACTCTCTTAAATCACATTACCCTCTAAAAAATGCTTTACCCTTTAAATCCGATATATCTTTTTAAAGCAGCGGTTTTGAATTTCGTTGCAAATATTTGTATTCAGCAACTTCGAAAACACAACTTTACGTATAATCATATTTCTACGTACAAACCCTTCACTTTCAAGCTTCAATTTTGAATTTTGATATTTAATTTCGATATTCGTCATCAGCGACCGCGTGAACCATTCTATCAATATTTTTACACATATTGGGTTCATTTTTATGAGTCAGTTAGCCATTTCGAACCCTCCATTTTGAATTATGAAATTTCATTATGATATTCGAAATCGGTGATCTTCAGAATCCTATATGTATATTTTTATGCACTTTTGTTTAATTTTTAAATGAGTTGATCCGCGATTTTGAAGCCGCCATTTTGAATTTGGAAATTTCATTTCATGATATTCAACTTCAGCGACCTCAAAAATCCATTGATACCCATATTTACGCAAATCCACTGGCATTTGCAATTATGACCACGTTTTAGACCTCTAGCGGACTCTGCGCGAGCGGAGGGCCGGCGCGACGCGGCGGCGCTAAGCGGCTTTCGGTGTGAGCGAGGCGGCCCGTGGCGCGACACACGGCACTGCCCGCCCGCCCGTGGCGCAACGCCCCGCCTGCCTGCCTGCGGGGGCTCCCTCCGCTCCGTCTGCACAGCACGGGCCGGGCCGGGAAGCGGAGAAAGGCACTTGCTTCGCACTCGCACACGCGTTTGAGGCACCGCTTCATTTGGAATTCCGCGTTCAGTACACATGAAATACACTCTGGATAATCCGACGAAGGTTGATGCCCCCTACGGCAGTCATTTTTGGTGTCACCACCCATTCCTCCTAAAGCACGTTTCTTCAACTCATCCTCCAATTTTGGGCTGTATTTTTTAACTGTATCAATAACACACGATATTATTTGCGTACTGGGCAGTTTAAATCCAATTAAACAATTTTGTTATCGTTACTTCAAATGTTTCATATTAATTTAATTGTTGTTCTTTCTTATGAGAAACTCCTTCCAACGTTCCCTATCTCTGACGCACGTCGGATACGAGAAAGGGCCACACGAGGGACGATGAATCAGTCCTTCCTCAGCCCGGTCCTAGAGAAAAAGTTCAGCACGATCGAGCGCACTCCGGGCCCTTTGTTTTGGGTTGTAAAGTACCGGTGTCGCCGGAACTGATCGGACGATACCACGGAAACGACCTACCACAACCGTCCTCTACGCTTCTCTTTCCGGCAGAGGTCCGCTTCATCCTATTTTGCAGGTGTCGAAACTCCACCCTGTTCAGGATTCACATGGAAACTCTCGGTTTGCAAAGCTTCAGCTGTGGACTCCCAACCATACTTGCTATTGCATGTGGTTTATTTAATATTTTATTTAAAATTAAAAAAAAAAAGCAATCGATTCGGAAGAAAAATGATAATCTCAAACAACATAATTTTAGCGATGTGAAGAAATATATTTAAAAAATTATTATTAAGATAAGATAAGTTTTAAAATTATTAAGATAGTTCACAAACCCTATGATATTTTGGGGGCTAACACTTTGTGTCCGACCGCGAAATAAATACTCCGCTAAAATTAAAACCATCCTCTGAAAAATGACCATTTCTTTCGTAGAGGTTTCATTTTTCTTCTGCGCCGAAAATATGTAACAACTGTACTGGAAATCAATTCGTAAGTGAAGTCGTAGGCTTCCGCGGCCCGAGTCATGTAAATGATCTTGACTGTCCGAGTGACGCCGAGTCGAAGGCTGTGTTGCAGACGTTCCGACCATCTTTTCTGTTTGCAGACCAGCCCTGAGGAAGACCACGAAAGGATGGTCGAAACGTCGGCAAAACAGCCTTCGACGCGGCGACACCCGGACAGCAAAGATCATGTAAATAATCTCCTAGTTCGCGAGGAATTTTATTTGGTGGCGACACCGCATATTGTATACATCCTTCTCCAGCTCGCGCGGACGCTGACGCTGAAGCAATCACTAGAGCCCAGAAGTTCGACAAAATCTCTTTTGTTACTGTTACCATTTTACGATTTTTAACAATAGGAAACACTTTCTAGTACTTCTGGAGTTGTTTCAGTAGCTATTCATGTCTTTTTTGCCTATTTTAGCCTCTGATGTCAATGTTTGCCACTTTGTCTTACTTTAGCCTTTTTCTGCCTTTTACGTTCAAAAGGGAGCTCACAATATAATTTCGGAGAAGCAGCGTCGCGAGCAAAACAAATACATAGCCATCATACCGGATGGTATGTGGAATCCAGATTACAAAGAAAATATAGTTTCTCTACACGTTAATTTTAGAGTCAGAATAAAAATGCGAACCACTTTAATTATAAATATTTTACAACAATTCTTTTTAAATGTATTTTTTATTCTTTTATGCATTGTTCCACCCCTACTTTAGCTAGAATAAATGTTTTTTTGCCCGCCTACTTTAAGCAAAACAAATGCCCGAACTTCCGGGCTCTAATAATCGCAGCATTGAAGGTGGAAATCCGCCGATATAATTCAAGGTCAAGTACGCTGATAACGATCAACGTAATGGTTCTGACAAGTGCTACGTCATCAATCGTATGTTAAAATAATTTGAGAGATGTTTCGATTTCTTACGAATTAAAATTATTACTGAACATTCTTGGCGTATACAGTCTTGGAATTTGTTATCTTTGTACCTTAAAGTGAATGTACATTGCAACTTGTAGTTAAGCTCATAGCCCTTTAGCTTCCCTAAATGAGAAGTAAATACACCTTGTAGGAACGATTCCGAATGGAAATTATTTAGATTAAATTACACAAAAATATTATATTTTACTGTAATTCAGGAGACTACTTAAATACATATTTATCAGTAGGATTAGAGAAATTCCACCAGTACAAACACTCTCGAAAAGTATCCAACAGTTCTTGCGACGGTGAACTGCTAAGCAAAATATTCACAATCACAACATATTTTTGTAATAAATATTTACAAAATGTCTCACGGCTCATGGATTTCATTTCCTAGAAGGAAGTTACGGTCGGAGTGACACGAGAGCAAAAACCATGGCGTTTTTCGAAAATCCAACGACGCACGTATGCATAAGGGTGGCGCAGGGGGGAGGCGGTGGTCCCTCTGAAATTTTCGAAAGGGACCCGTAGCCCTACGTAATAAAACATTTTACTTCGATAGATATAATCAATTTCTGACTTTCCTCTTTTTAAGCTGAAGAATTGATTCACAACGTTTGGGGGACAAGCACTCCTAAACATCTTACAACCCTGCAAATAATTCAAAATAAAATCAATTGTATTGATAAATAATTAATAAATTCTCTTTGAAGAATGTTTTTATTTTCTAGAAAAATATGTCCTACGTAGAAAAACGTTTAAGGGAAATGTTGAAAGGGAAGGTAGTTCCGTCCCCCTCCCCTTTTAGGCACCATGTATGACGCACACGCAATCACACCGAGGCCGGGGCCGATCGTCACAAGCGCCCGAGATATGATAGCGGCCTTACGCTAAGGTTAAGCGCATTTCGCTGTGTGGGACAGCGCGCTTGTGTTGGAGGGAGGCACTGTGAATCACAGCTGGGACTTTGCCAGACTTTCAGTACTTAGTCTCGAAATTTTTCATTTTTCGATATTTCCACTATCGATGTTCATGCTATTGAATCGATAAATATCATGGAATAGAAACCAAAACTCAATGGGGGTAGTTTCGAAGAAGCTAGACTTCTGTCACAAAACAAATCGACAGTTCAAATGATTTTTTTTTTCTAGCTCTAAATTAGATTACTGTCTCGTGTAGACAAGACACATTTCCACAAAGTATACGTTCATGGTAAATAAATGAGATTTACTTCCTTTATTACAAAGATACTGAGAATTGTTAGATACTGAAATAATACGTATTCAAGTTTCTTGTTTAAAGTCGAACATTAATAACCATCGAAATCGGAAGCATCCGTATTTGAGAATCGATCGTATCTTTTATCGACACTTCAGTTGATGGTATCAACAGAGACTAAACACAGCGAAACTTACAGCAATCCCGAGCTTCTGCGCATGCGCAGATCGAGTTACGCATGAGCAGATGCTCAAAAGTGGTGTAGATATATCGCTGTGATCCCTGTACTTTATACTGTGTTTTGCTTAAAGTCCCTAATATCATTGATATCGCCACGACCTTGTGCACTGCTGCTCCACCTAACGGAGAGGAGGCGGAGTCAAGGAGCAGGAGACGCTAGTGCCCTGAGGCCATCGGCTGCCTCATCAAGATCGTCACGATGGAGAGCACTAAACATCCTTAATTCTGTATACAAAATTAGCTCTGCCCGAGATAATTATAACAAACATGCCAACACTCCAAAGCCATTATTGCGCTTAATTATACGTCATTTTGCTTAAGGATTGTGCAGTATATCTCTTCACATTTGAGTGCAGTTATAGAATAGTTAATTGCATTATGCAGGAAGTCCGGAATATTGGGCTGTTTTTGTATTTTCAGAAAATACAAATTTTCTTCTAAGGAAATCCTAAATGATATGACTTGCGAATTATCCAAAACGATTAGAAATAGAAAGGCAAGTTGCTCTGATAAACGCTATTTATTATCTTTTTTCTGTTCCACATTCATCGTTTTTCAGACACTACTTCAAATAATATATATTTTTTAAACATTTTAGAAGCAAACGTTCTAGGGCACATTGTTCTTAATATTAGCTTTATTATAATTTTAAAATAGAAAAACTATGACATTTATTGATTTTGAATTAATAATTCGAAGTTGTATACCGTATTCCAAACGAAATATTGAGGAAAATGTAAAATTAGGAATGTTTCAGTTTATCGTTAGAAAAGCGGTACGTATTTTGTGCGCAGTTTGTTTTGGAAAGCCAAGGTTCAATTTGGAACAGTTCGGTGTTAATACAAATGAGAAAAAGAAACGTCGTGAGAGCCTGTTAATATCAACATTCAATAAAACTACGTTTTATTCTCTGGCTACTTGTTTACTTGGAATGAACCAGAGTTCTTTTAGAATTCTTCGCAAAAACTTATTTTGAAGTACTTGTAGGATGTTTATATTACTCGCGGCTGCATTAATTAAATATTTTTAAAAAAGCAGTCTAAATGAACATTGCAAAAGCGTAGTATGACATGTATGCACATAGAACAAGAGTTCTTTACAATGTAGCTGTTTCATAACGCAACAGGTGAATAGCAAGTATTTAAATGCGGGCGAACTTTTCAGGAGCAAAAATATTGTGCATCGACTGCGATAACACACTTTTCCAAATTTTTAGGGATCGAGTCTATTAAAGGTCGAAAATTTTATCGTATTTTTAGACTTTCAAGGTGGTCGGGTCATTTATCACAGGATTATCAGTCCAGAGTGAATTGCCACAGCACGAAGCACACAATTCTAAAGTAACTGTAATCTCCAACTTTATGGCGTAATACTCAATACATTATGGCGTATGTATCTGCAATAGCTCAAGAGCAACTTTCCTTCGTTAATGCATGAATACCAGATGTGTGATACATGTGAAAGAATCGTTTTACCACATTTGAAAGGATTATTTACAGGAGTCATAATTTCAAACTTGTTGGTAGCGTATTTTGTAAAGTAACTAAGTATTAGGGTAACGTATTGTAAAAAATGCCCAGTATATTATAAAAGAAATGCCAAAAAATGAAAACATACTAAGACCGACTGAAGAAACGGAACGCTTTTATGCAATATGGGTATTACCGGAGATCTATGATTAATTACCAACTTTTCACTCTTAATTAATACGTATGTAATAAACATAAAAAATGACCCCTTTTACGTAATTTAGAATAGATCTCACTACTATACAGTTACTGCAAAAAGTGATCGTACAACATTTACATCGTTAGAATCTAAATGTCTATTAGTTCGAAACATAAATATGTTAGGCATAAATACAAATTACTATTTCATGAATAGTATTTGAAAGGAAAACCCACAAGACAAATGTAATAAATAAAAATAAAACAAAATGCGAAACATGACGTCCAAACTAGACGCAGAAAATGATCGTGCAGTTGAAGACGCGAAATGTAGTAGCTAATAGCGCATTCACATTATCAGGATATACGTTTCATACCCGCAGGGACTCGAGTTCGTTCACATCAATCTGGGAATATCCACTTTGAAGAACATCGTCTGAACCGTTTAGGCTCTAGCGTTGACCACAAACAGAAAGAGACGTTTTCTCCAAGTCAACTTTTTGGTATCAAAGACCTCCAAAACATGGCTTCGGACTAAACAACGAATTACAGGAATAATTTACTACGTATGGGGAAAAGGTTTATCCACTTTTTCTTTACGATAATACGATTTTTTCTGTCGAAAAATCGCTAATTTCCGGCGCAGCTTTACAATATTTTTCCTTTACTACCTAAACCTAGTACGGGTGGAAAGTAAAATGAATTAAGTTTCTTTTATCCTGCAGATTCCGTACAAAACCTTCGCAGCGCTATTGGTGGAAAATCTTTAATACCTCAATATCTGAAGCCGCCAGATTAGGTTAGTGTTTAATGTTTAAGTTCCTGGTGATGGTGTTTTGCAGCCAAAGTCCACTGCAGATCCATCCACTTTCAAAAATCACGAAATCAATATCATAAAATACCACAACTACGTTTCGTATTACACAAAAACAAACGCGTGGAAACGCAACTTCACGATGCGCTGTGAGTCATTCAACTTCATGAAATTAGCACTACCTGCGATAGCCCAGAAATATATTTTCATTCAAACGTCATATAATTCGTGAAAAATTGCTTAATTTCTCCGTTCAGTTTCTGTGCAGAATCCATATGGTTTTAATACTGCCTGCCATTTTTGTGTTCATTTTTCATCCAAAATTTATCCAAAATGAAAATTCATCAAAAATGAAAATTAAACAGTATATATCGTGCTTTAAAAAAGGTACGGCTGCACCTGTGTACCGGATCCATGCACCAGTTCACCTCGGAAGGGAATCATGCGGCGGTTGTATCCTCCCCCGAGGTGAATCCGCCCACCGCTGTCGTAACTGGGCCTCGAGATCCTGTGCATCGCCATTGGGCCGGCGCTAACTGACGAGCCGCTCCTGTTACTCGGGGCATCTCCGTGGCTCGGTGGCAAAATGCAAACAGGAGAGCGTAGGCTTCCGCGACCGGAGTCAGTAGCTACTTGGCTGTCCGGGAGACGCCGCGGCGTCACCTACGCAGAGGTGCCAACGTTTCTGCCGCTTTTCTGCAACCTTCCTCAGGACGAAATGCTGGGTCGAACGAAGGTTGCACAATGGCGGCCGAAATGATGGTACATATGCCCAGGTCGCAGCCACTCCCGGGCAGACAAGTAGGTAATAGCAAACAGATTGTTGCCCAAGGTGCAAACCCTGGACCCGGGCTTCGGCCATAAAACGAAATGCACAGTGCGATCAAATGGATCGATTGATTGAGTGAGTGAGTGATTATTTCGTGATTCTGGGCGCGTTAGACGCTATGGTCAATAGTCCCGTTAGTGTAGTGCATGTTTTTATCACGGGAGCTGGCGGTGTTTCCCCCCGCTGGATGCGCCGACCTACACGTTGGCTTGCGGGATTTTCTCAAGCTTTCACAAGCGAGGCACCGCCCCAGTCGAGACAAGCTCTAAACTCCCGACCGAGCTCCCGATATGTTTGATAGTGCAATGTATGTACGTTTGTGTGTGTGTGTGTGTGTGTGTGTGTGTGTAAATAAGGGACGAGCACAGGACAAGGAATACGGAGGAATGACCGCTCTGGGACTGTGACCTGTTTGTTAGGGGGATACTGTGACAACAGATGGCTGGAGTAGACAGAAAATTGCAAGAAATGACGAGGAGACCAAAACCAAGCTCTTTGCAACCTGCGTTAACTGCAAGTAACGTTCACTCATGCACCAACGATTCATACTCTGTGGTTAAAGTTTATCCTCTTTGCGTTGACTCATTCACCAACACGTATCCAGAGTTGGTGAATGAGTCAACACAACGATATTATCTTCGTAGGAAATCAAAGCACTCTGGCAGATGTCCTAGGCAGTGCGGCCATTGCTAGTTAACTCATTTGCTCACCATCGACGGTAAGTACTTACGGAACGATACGACGTTTAGATAGGAACAGTTACGATGTTTCCGGTACTTCAATATTTTTGTCCGTGATTACCTATCTATAAGTTTTTCATTTATGATTCTTATTGTGACAATTATTTATATCAACTTAAATGTTGATGGCTTATGATTACAATTAAAATTCATTCTTTTATAAACCAATTACGTTGACAGAAATATGTCAGACTTTACTCAAAAAACCTATCCAGTTAATTACATTCCACTAATTGTAAAAAGTCGTAATGGACCCAGATCCACATAACCTTACAAGGATCACAATACCATACCAACCGGGATCCGAATGAGTGCGTGAGTACCACACTCGTCACGAACAAATCGACAGGTGCAAAGAGAAGGGGAAGGTCAAACGGAATGACACTTGAAAACGATTACGCGACACTCTTGAGGGCGAGCTATGCATTCAAATTGCTTCCAAACAGCCTCTCAAACACACGTTGCCTTACATGGAAAACACGAGTATTTACGGCTAAAAATAAAATAGTATTTATTTTTTGTGTGTTCGAACATTTATGTCTGTATATATTATACCCTACCTTTTGTTATTTACAACTTAATAACATTTATTTTCCACGAAGAAATACTTTTTTATAATCTCATTCCTTTTACAGTCGTACTGGTTTGAAACCAAATAATTACTTTAGCCTCGGATCCTGTCTCTTTGCGTTATGGAATGTGATGGAATGTTCAAGACAAGGTTCTAGATGGCGAGAGAAACATCACGTTTACGCCATAAGGCCGGCGTTAATTGTCGCAATCACTTTCCGTCTTTCGCTTCAAGTTTAATTGGAACAAAATAAAAAAAAAAAATTATCCACAATTGTTTTTAAGATAATCGCATCAATAAACAGTGAAAAATGAACAATATTTAATGTTCACGCAAAGCACTTTGTGACGGCCATTTCGGACCTCCATTTCGATTCCCAACAAAAGAAACAAGAGCATTACGCGATACCATAGCACAAGGAAACCATAAAAAAAACAATGGTTGACTAACGCACGTTTATTCTGAGAAAAAAGTTAACATAGATGTGCACAGAGAAAGTGAGGCAGAATGAAAAAGATTTCCAAGTTTAATGAAGTTTAGTTTTTGAGGTGGTTATATTGCATTTAAACATAATTGCGACGTCTATCCTTCAACATAGCTGGGAAAATTGCAGATGAACCGCCAAGTAAAGTACTTGGGGGTAGAGGTTGGGGATTCTTGGATGAGAAGGGCACTGCATTTCTACAGTTCCTTTTCTCATGTAACATTTTTATTTATATATCACATATTTTATTAGTAAATAAACAAAATTTACAAGGTGAATGAAATAACTTTAATGATCGAATACAACTCATTTTATGTTGAACCACTTACAGAGTAGCGAGGTGGATTGCCAGATGGCTTGGAGAGCCCCTTGATGTTAAATTGATGTTTATGTTCACGCGTCAGCGTTAGCGTTTTCATTGCGATCATTTTGCTCACGCGACTGCCCAACGAGCTATATTGAGGTTATTGTGGCCCTGAAAATGACCAGGGGGACGCCACGACCCCTTCCACGCTCAGCTCACTGTCTTCCCATTGTTCCTCACAGTGAGTGGACAGCCACATCGCACTAAAATCGCTATTTCTGTTGCCATTTATGAAGCGCCCGCTGAGAGAACAAGCCGAAAGAGATTGCATTGGAAATCCTGCAAAGGAAACCAGAAGAAAAGGGAAATATCTTAATTGACTAGATACATTAATCCTCAAGCGCACATTATCCGATAATTACACTTCGATTTTCTTTAATGTCACTTGATGTTTAATCAACTTTTACGATGTCTTGCAATCGGGAGCTTGAACGTCACCATAGTGTCGTCACTGTAGTGATGTTTAAGCTCCCGATTGGAGCACCGAAACAGCTGACATACATCAATTGCCACTACAAATAAGTCTAAATATAGTCATACGAAAACCATTATTTGCATGGAAGCTATACTCGGATTTATTTCAGCTGCATCTGACAGGTCACCAGCTGTTACGGTATCATCGAATCGGAAACTCACACGTTACTACAGTGATGTCACTACGGTGATGTTCAAGCTCTCGATTGGGTAAAACTGTAACAGCTGATGACCTGTTAGAGGCAGCTGTAAATAAATCCAAGTTTAGAAAACGATTTGAGACAAGCGCACCTCGCCCAAGCTGTCGCCTTCCGAGAAGTGAGCCTAAAGTACCGCGCGCGCCGCGGCCGCCGCGCCGGTTGGGGCAGGCCGACCGGCGGGCGAGCGCCGCCCTGAGGGCCGGGAGCGTTGACTCAGTGGAAGGCGGGCGCCGAGCGTAGCGCGAAGCGTCTGCGGAGCTCGAGCGGAGCCGTGCGGTGCGAGGGGAAGGAGGTCGCGGGTTGAGTCACCCCGCGCGCCTCGAGGCAGCCCTACGCAGGCACCTGGCCGCACGCGCGCGCACACCGCATTGCGCCGCGCGCGACGTATTTGGCGAAGGCTGGCGGGACAACGGGCTGGACGGGACTGGACGGGACTGGACGGGACTGGACGGGACTGGACGGGACTGGACGGGACTGGACGGGACTGGACGGGACTGGACGGGACTGGACGGGACTGGACGGGACTGGTCGGGACTGGTCGGGACTGGTCGGGATTGGAGTGGACGGGACGGGACGGGACGGGAGCGCGGCACTGACTACGGGGAGGTACACAGAGATTACTAGGGGGTGGATTTTAATGAAATATCTTTTTTCTTTTCACTTTAGAAAATGTCTTTTAATAAAGACGTTAATTTCATATTATGACAAAGGAAAATGACCTTTTTTATAAGACTTTTTTTGTTGCATTTTTCCCCAGTTCGACTAATAAGTCGTTTTTTACCTTTTCCGTCATTTTTTCCAGCATTTTTCGCTGATATTTTATGGTACTTGCTTCAAATTACATTTATGTGATGCAACAAATGTTCTTCACAGAATTTCTGACTAGTCTATTCAATTACTTTGGTCAGAAATTGTAACTTCAGCCGTTGTATGTAACGTTAGTTACCTCAGTAACATATCCTTAGTTATGAGCTTGAGTAGATCATCCGAACTGGTTTTGATCCGTCATTTTCCTTTGCTTTTAGGACATTTTAAAAACATTTAAAGATAATTTTATAGATACTTTTTGGTGATGTACTAGGCCATTACAATCTGCTCCCAAGAGATTACTATAAAAAGGGACACTTTGACAGTTCCTACTTGGCCATTGCTGACAATATAACTGCTAGTTACGTCCATGCACTCATTTTGTCAGTGAGTTCCTTTATAGTTAGATTATTTGTGAATGGCTTCATCACTATCTCTTGCAATGTCATCGCCCTGCAAGACGTTCACTTGCTTCCCGATCTGTCAAAGTGGTTCTTTCTTTAAGTAAATCCTCTACGTTGTGATCGCGGTTGAACAGGTGGTATTGGGGACGAATGAGTGGGAATGGCGACGAGGAAGAAGAGTATTGTCAGTGCGGAGTGGAACGTGCACTGAGTGCACGATCGGAGATTGACAAGGTTACCGGGGAGTATGGACCAGATGGTAGAGATCGAGGGGTCGAAGTTGGGATCGGAGCAGCCGGGACTGGCGGAGAGTGGAGTGGAGTGGAAGCGAGACGGGTCGGAAACAGGAGCGGACGAAATGGGAATGGGGACAGGAGTAGGACGGAAAAAGCAATGAAGAAAGCAACCGATAAAGGAATATGTAGACGGCTGACAGCAGTTGCTGACTCGCAGCTGACGAGAATGTGAAGGTGAATTGACAAGGAAGATTGCACAGTGACATGCTAGCAATCACGCAGATTACGGGAGGTCCATTTCAATTGTTTCAATGGAAGCTGTCAGTAAGTGCAACACTGCAGTTCTTAAAAAAAAAGGTCCATATTTGAAAAGTACGGAGTGAAAAACATCCATCTTTCACAAACTATGTACTTGGCTTTGCGTTGGCAGGGAACCTGCGGGTGGCGAGGGGGAGGGGGCGTGGTCGGAGAGGTAAGGGCGTGTGGGTGTAAAACGACAGGTTCAGACACACAGGAAATAAGATGCTTAATCCGTCACTCTGTGGTTCAGAGGAGGCGAAAGGAAGCGCCGGCGGGGAAGCTGGGGATTTCGCGCGTGGCAGAGAGGGTCGGAGGGAGGCAGAGGGGTGGG
The DNA here is from genome assembly GCA_011170035.1 of Teleogryllus occipitalis. Classification (NCBI taxonomy): domain Eukaryota; kingdom Metazoa; phylum Arthropoda; class Insecta; order Orthoptera; family Gryllidae; genus Teleogryllus; species Teleogryllus occipitalis. Next base: position 78,158 of record BLKR01004377.1, on the reverse strand, counting down.
AGGGAGGGGGAGAGAGAGGGGGGCGTGGGCGTGGGCGGAAGCACCGGCAGCTGCAGCAGCGCCCGGGGAAGTGGCTCGGAACGGAGCCAGTCCTCCTGTTCTCCTGCGCACAGGCGCTCTTCCCCCACGCGCCACCCCAGCCGCTTCCGTCAGGTGGCAGCCTGCGCCGCCGCTCCCTTTGGAACCCCTGCGACGAACTCGCCACAAGCAGTGACTCCCATTCAGTAGCGGCAACGACACATGCCCCTCTCCACTACCCTCTGCTATCAGTCTCCTTGTAGAAAACGTGTAAAGTTTATGGTACCTGGCAGATCTAAACACTTTTACCATCCAGTGATGTTGACGCTACGTAAGAAACACAAGATCAGCCCGCCCCTTTGACAATATTAGGTGAAGGCTCAGCACAGAGATTGTGTGCTGATGTACTGAATCATGTGATTTATGATTAATTAAAAATAGGCCTTGGCCTTTTCAAATTGCATTAATAAAACAGAAAAGGTTGCAATGCCTCTTAAAGCATTTTCAGAAACAACATTTCAGAGTCAGTTCAGTACGAAAAATACGAAGCAAAGAAAATTTACAATCCTACATTTGAATACACTTGCTTGTGAGGTAGCCGAACATTCTTTTACGCGCTGTTTCGCGTCCCTAACATTTCCAAGAAACCGGTAAAAGAACGAAGTCGAAAGACTTTTGGAATGTCAGATATGCTTACAGAAAAGAAGTGTTGTGTCCACTTTCCAGGTTGCATCTGATTACTGTCTTGGCGAGTTCTGAGAAATAAATAAAAAAGGCGGCAGTCACGGAGCTCCAATTAAAATACGAAAAACAAGTGAAGCTCAAACATAACTTACATTGCTGAGGAATCTTACATTAAAATATCTATCTCGGGTATATATTGGTCTTAGGAAAGGTGATGATACCCTCTGAAAATGTTTGAGACACGTTTTCTCAAAATAATGTAGTAATTAATCGGAATATCTATACAAGTGACACTTGTCACAAGACGTCGAGGATTTCAGTCTGGGAATTTCACAATCAATTTTTAAACACGTTACTTATTATTATTTTCACACTACTAGTACCTAAAATAACAAGAGGAAGAATCTACGTAATCGTGGAACAGTACTGTCAGCTGTCGAACATCATTACTGAAGTGTTTCAACACATCTCCGGGATCTACATTTATCTGACAATCGCGTTATCAGTAATCCAACAGATTCTTCTCATTGTATAGCTCGGCAAGAGATTATCGAAGATATTCCCGTGCGGAAAGATGATAACGGATGGAATGTGATACGCCCGCACTTGTTTACGGACTACGTTCCTCGTCATGTAAAGTATGCCACATCAACTCTGAAGTCATCCTCCTTGTAGCGAAGGGACTTGAGGTCTCGAATCATCGCTGTTAATTAGAAATGTCTGACGTGACACGTTTTGTAGATAAGTGGTAAGGAAACTTCCTAGAAAGATAGTCTGTATTTCACGTAGGTATGTGCTCGTAAATGCGGCATCACACGTCATAAAACGTTTTCTTTCAAAATGTGAACATTATTTTCTCTAAAGTGCAAGGTCATCATCAAATGAAATACTAAAAAGTACTTACGACAGACCTGTAAAGCTCACAAACCATAAACATTTGTTTTATGTTCCAAATAAATGTATAAAATTATTTTCATATCTTTATATACGTGTTCAAAGATCATGGAATGACAACCTGAAACTCTTTCACAGACCAAAAATTTCCCCGGCAGCTTAATATCTAGAACGGTCTTTAGTGTCAACATTACGAACTACAGAGTAAGTGTAAACTGTCAAGAGTAAAAGGAAAAAATTAAATGTTCAATGCTTCTGGAAATTCGCAATAATAATAATAATAATAATAATAATAATAATAATAATAATAATAATAATTGGGGAAGACTCGGGCGCCATATTTTCCTTTCGCGCGAAACCAGTGCGTAAATGGGATGCTCTTGGATGGGAAAGCTCTTGAATTGCACGTGCCCACTTCGCACTTCACTTCATACCGTCCCCTCACTTATTGTCTTACAACATGGATGACTCGTGGCAGGCTCTCGCCCAGTACACGCCACGCCACGCCACCGGCTCTCCTCCCGCGCCCCTCCCGTCGCCCGCTGAACGCATCGCTCCTGCACTTCCCGGAGCGGCGAGCCTTCTTCGCGGGGGAGCGAATGACGCAACGCATTTCAGACCCTACAAATAAACCACCACCGCCCTCCCCTCCCTCGATGCAATCGCCCCAGGGCCTTCCTTTCGTGTCACCGCCGCGCTGCCAGTGCCACACACGAAATCTCTACGCGCAGCGCCTGCGCTAGCCATGAACGGACACGGTGATTGGGATGAGGGTCCGGAAATTTAGTCACTTTTTTTTACTTCGAGATTTCAATAACATTTACATAATTTATGGTATTTTTAATAATTATTTTTGTATTATTCTAATTTTAATTTCAGACAATATGAAGGGGTCGGAGCAACATAAGTGACAACTGGCTTTTTGAAAGTTTTTTAAGCGAGACGAGAAACAAAATTTGAGTAAATATAGAAATTTCTCAGTTTGTGAATACTTGCGTGAATTTTCAGCTGCTTTCTATTCCACATTTTAATTCCTTACGATTGTACAAAGTTGCGATTATTTTGGGAGGAGCGGAACGATCTTTGTTTAGGATGAATGAAGTGTGGGTTCCATAACATTTTAATTGGCCCTTCAAAAGTAAAAATTATCATTTAACTTAATATTTCCAACCGGAAAAAAGCAAATAAACACGAATTGATCATGATTCTCATCAGTTGAAAGCCTCTTCGGCGATTCCTAAACGAATGGTTTGATAGAATTGGTGATGATGAAATGAGAGGAAGCAATTATGAAATAAGTGACAAGGAAGCGGGAGAATCCCTGGGACACCCTATCGCGAACCCGGATTGACCACCAACAACCCACGAATGGACCCAGCTTTGAATTTCATTATCCAGAGGTGAAAGGCGAGCGGTCTGATCTGTGCACCGCGGGTCGCCAAACCACAACATTATATAGCGGTATAGCATTTCTTTTCTTTAGCCCCAACCCTCCCAGTGCCGACGCTTCTACCTGCCTGTGCCCCAGCGGGCGACAGGTGGGCGGGCGGTCTCTCCATAGGGAAGGCGCAGGCGCAGTGGCCCCAAACCAAACAAGGGGCGATCAGACGCTCCTCGATTTCCGGGATTTCAGAGATCGAGTTCCGCTACTACATTGGCTCGAACCCACATTAGGAATGTTATTATTGTTTTTATCAGATTCATTAACATACGTTATTATAAATGATGTTTCGACTGGTCAAAGAATTGCCTGCCTCAACTTGGAACTGAATCTGGATGTCCCGGTAAACACCTAGGTGCTCCAAACGAATTCCAACGTAATTGTTGAATTTGCAACTTTGGCAAGATGGAGAAACGATAAATGACTATTATTATTACTACTATTATTATTACTATTATTATTATTATTACTATTATTATTATTACTACTATTATTATTATTATTACTACTATTATTATTATTATTACTATTATTATTATTACTACTATTATTATTATTATTATTATTATTATTATTATTATTATTACTATTATTATTATTATTATTATTATTACACCACTTAAAGTTCGGCAACGTGGATGTTTCAAGTCTATTATTCTGATGTAGGAATCGACACCAAATACCGTATCCCTATCGAAACAAGCATCCATAATAAAATAAGTAAATGTTTGAAGATACAATTTAAGAAGTAAAATTAGAATGTCAAAAACATTTAGGGAATGAATTTCGAATTGAAATCGCCCTCTCTTCCTGAAATATTTTCTATCTCCGCTCCCGTGCCCCACCCCCCGGCTGGAGTTCCGAGTGCTTCTTGGCCCGGGCGCCCCGGAGCGCGGGCCCACTTCGCAGCCTCCGCCGCCGCCGCCACGGCAGGTTGCAGGAATCCGGCAGCGCACAGAATTGAGGGCGGCGGACCGGGTCGGCAGCGGCGAAGGCGGTGGAGCCTCGCAGAAGTAGCGCAGCGGCGGCGCGCGAAAGACGCCGAAGCAACGAACAAATGAACGAAGGAACGGCGAGGGAACTGGAGGTGCGCGTCGCCGGCGCCACCCGACCGCGCTTCCCGGCGGCCACGCCCACGCCTCTCCCTCGTCCTCGCCAAGGTTCCGGTTTAGGGAGACTTCCTCTCCGGGTTACTAGTTATAATCAATTATTTTTATAAGAAAATTTACAAAACACTGAAAAAATCAGCTAACAATAACCTGTCTTTGGATTGTGATGATTGCTCAAAACAGTCCGGCGCTTTGTTGAAATCTGAATCTCGATTCAATCCTCTCAGGCATATTTCTTAAAAAAAAAAATAATATAATTAACGTGAATTATAATTTCCTCACAAAAATATTACTGAGCAAAAAATCCCTGTCGACCCTCTTCTTGCGCTGACTGAAGGCTTATCAACTTTGAGAGAAGATTCATATATTTTCATTTAATAACTGCCTCTCTTCTACCCTACCCTTCCGTCATCAATATCTTCGGGTTAACTAACAAAAAGGTGGTCAATTACCACTGGTCATTCTATTCCGGTTCCACCCGCTCGGCGCGAACACTCCAGCAATCTTTCAGCCAAGGGAAATATTTGCAATGGTAGGAATACACCCAAAGTTAAATGTTTAGCAAGAGTGAATATAGCTATCGTTATTGTGTTGGGACTTTAGATTCAGAAAACTTCCAATTCAAACCAACTTATTTCATTCTATTGATGGACGAAAAGTTAGGCTCCCTGCCGGCTAAATAGCAAGTCTGACTTTCAAACCAACATTTCGTAAAAATATTACGAGAAATTCGTAACGATTACGACAATAATGTTAAACTCCAATTCTATCTAACTTATTACCGGGAGCGGTAGCTCAGTGCATCAACTGAGGTCACTGCAGCGCCTCTGATCGGGAGGTCCTAGGTTCGAGTCCTGACGGCGGCAGGATTTTCGACACTAGCTTTCCAGCTAGGTTGAATTCACTCCCAGTCTGGAGGAGAATTCTAGCGGCCGGCAGCTCTGATCGGTAGTTTTCCGTGGTTTCTCCGATCAACACCAGGCGACCACCACCCTAACAAATGGGCCACGGACCACGCGCGATCTATCCTCTCACCTTCTCCTATCCTCTCCCCTTACACACACACACGCTAACATGCACTACACTACCACATATTCCGGGAGACCGGTCGGGAGCTTAGAGCTTGTCCCGGCTGGGACTGTGCCTTGCTGGTAGGAGAGTCCAGGTTAGGGGGAAACCCCACTAGCCGACGGTAGGTCGGCGCCGGATCTCGACATCCAGCTGGGGAAAATCACCGCCATCTTGCGAGAAAAAAACATGCACTACACTAACGGGACTAATGACCAAAGAAGTTGACGCGCCCGCAAACACGAAAAATCAATCCAACTTATTAGTACATGTTGATGACCGAATATGGAAACTGATTCACCTGCCAAGTGGCAAATAGACAATGGCATAATTGGAATCGTTGATACTGGCTCGCAAATGTAAAGAAAAATAATTCTCGAGAGAATGGGTCGATCATAAATTCACAAATCATTTGAGTTCCGCCTCCATTCAAGCTGAAAATTCCGGTTCCTGGTTAGTTCCGGCTGAGAATCACGATGATAAATTCGTACGAGTTCTTCATTTGCATTCTAGGCATCAGTAATCAAATTTCCCAACTTGAGATGGCAGGTCCACCGGGAAATATCTTTCATTCCGGTACTACGTAGGCTCGTAATTCCGGTTCCTACTGTGATTCAATCGTGTTGAGTAATACGAAGTAATAATATTTAATGAACTGAGAGTCTGCTGAGATGACCTACTTGAGTCTCAAGTGCTTACAGTGATGGAAAGTAACTCTCATGTTTCAGCAAAAATTTCCGAGATGACTGGTTCATTTTATTTTTTTCTTGAATTACTTGTCCAAAAAGTGAGTAATCAACCTAAAGTTTGTCTTATTCTGGATCGTCCTGATTGGAAGCGTTCGAAATAAATATAAATAAAGTTGCTTCCATCCTCTAAATATAATAAAATCCCATAATCCTATAATAAAAAATAAAGTTGCTTCCATCCTCTAAAAGAGCACAAATAGAAACACTACTCACTTATAGAATTAAGACGTTTGTTTTTAACCCTAAGAAGTATAATTTTTATAGTATAGACTAGATAAAAGGAAAACGCAATTTTTAATGATTTTTTTGAGGAGGGAGGATGATGAACATAAATAAATAACAAATAAACTACCAAATTTTAGGAATCAAGGTATCAATCATATGGATATATTTTTATCAAAGAAAATCGATTTTTGTTATATATTTACGATCTCTCAGAATTTCAATTTTTATAATTTTTGAATTGCATTCTATAAATTAGGTTGATATGATGTAAATATTCATTAACACTTTTTGGTTATATACGATTCTCTGATGGAAGATGAGGGTGCAAAAGAATAAAATACGGAATAATAACGAATTCTGATAACCTGATATAGGTACTTTTATCTCTCACAAACAATCGACAGCTCGTTATCTATCAACTCAGATGACAATTCACAAGAGGAAAGTTACGACATTGACAATGAGTGTCAGATAGTACATCTTTTATAAGTTAAAATATAGTGTTTTGGATTCACCTTCCTGTACCACAAAATAGTTTCATTATACTGAGGTATTCTTCAAATAAGACTTAGATGTGTTATCTACTATCTAATATTATTAATATTAATATTATTATTAAAATGTGTTTCAGCTTTCAAAGCATTCAGATTTTCCCATATAATTCTTCACACCATCATCTCAAATTACAGTTCAACTCACCAGTAACAATAGCGTAATGTGAAATAATGCAAATAATACTTTCATTTTATAACAGTGCTTACCCATCTGACAATTTTTCAGATTTATTTGATAAGTCCCGCGAAGTTATTTATAGTTTACTATTCTATTATTTTCAATTAAATTCCCCAATATATCCAGAGACTGAATTTCACGCCATAACCTCAACGGCACTTTTAGAACGTCTCTACTACTGTCACAGGAAATCCAGTTGCAATTCATTTACAACAAACCAAAGACGCACAGCCAAATGAGCAGCAAAAGACGTACACGGGCAAGCCCTGTAAGCTGCTTGGACTGAGGTGAGTTCGTGCATCTAAAACTCCGTAAACATCGACAAAAGTTTCGCTGCACCAACACGCGTCGTGTGGACACGCAACAGACAATTCTTTCTTTTGATATACTGTCACGCTTTGCATGACTGTTTCCAGTTACAAACAGTCATGAGCTGAGGATGTACAAACAACACGTAGAATATTTCTCTTTGCAATCAGCAACCGTTTTCCAATTATCACTGAATCGCATAAACACCGTAGGATACCAACCTTTGGGAAAATACAACACGGTTGTTTGAGAAAATATACATTTGTACGAACTTTTATTTTGTTGTAACGTTATTAAGTGCATATATTCATTCTTTTTTGTGAGATGCCTTCGAAACTTCAGCTTGATCGCTCTAAACGTCACGTAAAACGTTGAGATATATCGATGCACGATGAACATATTTTAGAATACGATGTTGACAGTAGTGTGCCAGCACAGCATTAACTCGATGCGATCGAACATTTGGATCTGCTGCGGCCTGGAGGAAGGGAGGCGGCAGAGGGAAAGCAATTTGCCATCAGTCACGCGCTGCAGCGTCCATGGGCAACTGCCCGCCGGCAGCAACGTCGGTCACGACCGGACACGCCGCCCCTGCAAGGGCACCCACGAAACCAAGCCGTTACAAACGCATCACGTACACCACCGCCCGCGGCACAACGGTCTGTCACCAAAGTCGCCGAGAACGCTGTTTAGACAAACGCTTCCGCCGCATTAATTCGCGTGTCTGTTTCCTGTTTGTCACAGCTGACAATGTGGGCAATGTAGCACAGAGGGTATCGTTTCACTGGCTTCTGTTCCATTCACCGCTGGCTGAAACTACTCTGCTACACCAAACGATTGTACCACAGAAAGCAACCCAGAACTTTTTGATTCTGGAGTGTCGAATGCAGAATGCTCGAGAAGCGTCACAAGTGCGCTTCACTAATTTTGGACAATTGTACACACATCATGGATCTACAACTACTTTTCATTAGGGACACCTGCAAATCGTCAAACAGCGCGTGGGTGCACCTGTTGTCAGCAGCCACTCACCCGTATGATCGCCGTGAAGCCCTGGCCTGCAGGTGTCTGCTTCTTGGGCGTAGCGTCCGCCGCCGGCGGGGTGCAGTCGTCAGGCGTCGCCGGCGGCGTTTTCGTCGGTGTTTTCGTCGGCGTCTTCGACGGGGACTTCGTCGGCGTCTTCGTCGGTGGTTTCGTCGGCGTCTTGGCGTCCGTCGTTGTGTCGTCGGCGTCCGGCTTAGCGACGCCGTTGGCGTTCACAACGCCTCCGCCTCCGCTACTCATCGCGAAATCACTCGTTGCCCGGCTGTCGTTCACATCGAAACCACACACCACAACGCACCACCTCACGTCACGTCACCACTCCCCCACCGCCGCACACGTACTACGAACGCACCTCGTGCGCGCCGCCCGGTCGCCCCGCTCGCGCACTCCGTCCGCACCGCGCAGACGTAAACAAATAAAAACAAGATGGAGGTAGCGCGCGCACGAGCCGTTGCCGCCACCGCGAGCCTCGGGCACTGTCTGCGCACGCGCCGTTGCGCCGCCGCCGCCGCCCTCAGCCGCTGCCGCTCGCACGCGCCCGACGCCAGCGCCGCCGGCCGGCCCAGCGGCCGAAGCGCGAACTACGCAGCCGGCGCCGCCTCCCCCTCCCGGCCCCGGAAGCAGCGCCAGCTGTTCACAGGAGCTACCTGACGCTCCACGTCGATTATTTATTACGCGTTGCACTGGTCTCGTTGAAATAAGTGTACGATTGGCATTTTAAGGCATTGCCACGTCTCACCATACGCTTATTTCTTTCTCAACACTTGACATTAACAAGTCGCGACCCTAAAGTAAAAAGGTTCTATCTGCACCGCAGTAAATTTTACAGGAGAGCATTCCGAAGTTTTGGCCATCTCTAAAACAAAATCTATTTTATTAAATGTATTCAAAATTTGTCAGTGTTCTTGACATCCAAGCACGAAACTCTATACTGATAATTATTCTAAAACCATTGTAACTTTGGTAGAAACCAACCAAGATCCTATTTTTAAAGATAGAACATTTTTACTCTCAATATTTATTTTCAAGTTCAAGTAAAAAGGGTCTATCTTTCATGGTAGGAAAATTTGAATAGTGTATTTCTTAAATAATTGCAATTATCAATATAACTGAAAGCTTTATTAAATTTTAATGAATTTAATGTAATCTGCTTGCATTTTAGTACAAATTTTTATTGTTCTCAATAATATTGACATTCTAATTTAATGTCATTACTTAGAATAGCCAATTAGAAGAGGAAAAGGTATTTTATTGTAAATTACTGAATTACACTTGAATGTGCAATGATAATTTACATAGATATTAAAGTAAAATGTCACTTAGCAATAATGTTATTATATTTGCTTTTTTAGCAATTCTTTGAAATATATTTGATTCAGAATTGGCATCCATTTCAACATGTAGGCTAAATCGGCTACATTTTCCTCATTAAAATTTTATCTTTGGCCACGTACGTCTGCTCAGGCGTATAGTCGGGAGAACTTTTCGCCACCCACCTAGTAGAAATGTGTGGTCGCACATTTACGGAGTAAAATTGTAAATCAAAATGTTTAATTTTATATTCTACTTCAGCTTATCTGTGAGTGAATTTCAGTTGCGAAACTTGGGAGAACGGTATTTTATTAAAATGCAGATCTTTGCTGCTTTTATGTAAGTCCTTGAAATGCATTGTTAGCATCAGAATAACATTAAATGGCTTCTTTATATTTACTGCCAAAAGTATCCCCATGAAAGCAATCAGTGATCAGAAATCACTAACTTTCATAGCTTTCTCTATATGGGAATAAACATTGTCTACTTCCTAAATCATCATCTCGATCCCATCTCGATCAGGTTTTTCGTCCAGTTTCTCTGATCCATTGAGCAAATGCTGAGATGGCCCCTTGTTTTGCTTCTGGACATAAATGTAACTTCATTTTCTGTGCACGTCTTCTAGAATTCAGTGGGAAATACAATTATTCAAATTATCGTTTCCATGTCGCGGCAGGAAGTATTATTCCGAAGGACAACATGGATAAGAGCCCAAATTTATTGCTCATTTATCCTTGAAAATAGATTTTATTACACGGGAGGTGTTTTTTTTAAATTTATTTAAGTAGAGTATGACTTAGTGTAGGGATCATAGAATTTTGAAAATGTGCACACAATTCACTTTTCCCCATAGCACGTCATACGCAGTTTGAACTGTTTTTTTTTGACGTAAAATAAATAAAATAAATAAATAAAAATAAATACACAAGTGAGCAGCAGTAGAATATTTCATAACTAAGGGCCGAATTCATAATCGACACTTAAGGAATAAGAGAATCCTTAAGTGATAAGTGCTTTCTCAAAATAAGTGTTCACTTATAGGCGCTTGTATTTCATAGACGTTCCTTACGACCGCGGAATGAGTGTTCCCTTAAGCGAAAGGGAAATGTGGCAACATGGCATTGGCGGCAGTTGATTTGAAGTTCTTAATAACCGAGTTTACACACATACTCCTTTTTGTACAAAGAGCGTCCAATTTGACAGGAGAGCGGACACTCCAACGTTGAGTTGACACGCGCAGCAATTAAAAATTTTGGAAACATAGCTGAAAGGATGAAGTTTGCATACAATCTTAATGCAAGGAGAACTTTTAATAAAGGTGAAATCAGCAGTCCTCTTTACGTCATTGGGACTTTCTCGATCATCGGCACAAGTAAATCCACTACTGTGGTTTTATTGAAACGAAACCGCTTTCGGAACTGTACATCATTATACATTTCCAATGGATTGCTCCCATCTCCAATATATCTATTTGTATTTCGCAGGATGTATTGAGTATAAAACTCAAACTATTCGGCGAAGTCGATATCCATAACACGCTTTACAAATGAATCGTTTTAATTGACTACTAATAACACAAATTTTTAACTGTAAAACCAACAAAACGAATTCAACAGTAGGTGAACGCTACGTAAAAACATAACCTAAATTGGTAACGACTGACGAGACGAGACAACCATAAGGGCCACTTAAGGGAGCAAGCTGCCTCGCTTATACGAATGAGTGCGCACTTAAGACTTCACTCAAGGGCTGTTTATGAATATAATGCGTCCACTTACGGGAACACTCAGGATAAGTGTCGACTATGAATTCGGCCCTAAGTCATCAATTTGTGGGTGTCGTCTGAGCAAGACCTTCTTGGCCAGAGACATCATCTGATTTTTGTCTCGGGGTACAGAGCTCTTGCTCCACATTATATGTCTTAACATAGGTGAGTTTGAATTATTTTTTTCCAAAATTTAGGAAACGGCATTTGCAATGTCATTTCCAGAACGGTCTGTGTAGATTTCTGTCCAAATTGAGCAATATACATGTTTGGTTGGGAGAACATGAACTGGGTCTAGTAGCCCGATGCTATATTTGTCGGTTTTAGAACATTCTAAGGATCTATTTGAGAAAATTTACGATGTTTTTTCTCTGAGGAAGTATTAGAAAGGAATTTAATGAGACATGGATTTCAGTATGTATTGCATATTTTAAGGACAATTTAATTAACACAACAAGAAAACAGAATATCATCCAATTCAATCCTAAACAAGAAGTTATAATTATATTCCTGATTTATTCATTAAAAATAATAGCGTTGTTTACATTAAGGCGTTTATAAATATTTTTTTGCATGTTCTTAAAACGGATTGAGTCTACTAGATCGATGCGCGCCTAACGAAGGGTTAACAACACATTTATTAACCGAATAGAAGTAAAATTGTAATAATCCGGGTTGTAAGTAGGAATTAGACGCAATCAATTGTATAACATTATATCAACACATAAAGCAGAGTGCAAGTAGTTGATATCGCGTAACCGATAAAATAAATTCGTAGTTAGCAAGACATTCATTCCCGCATCGTAAGGAATTCCCACATGCCCAATTTTGATGAACTATTATAAATTCTGGTTGGTTGCTAATTAGACTTGATAAAGAATAAATAGTTCAATATTAATAAAAATATATTTACCTTCTTACAGCATTATGTTTTGCTTTAATACGTCTCCTTGGTGTCTGGTCTCTTTCAGTACTGCTTGCCAAACTAGGATCGTATTCAGTACTAGAATGCTCAAATACATCTTCACTTTCACTCAACATTGCAATTAAATCTGCGTCTCAAAAGATCTTATAAAACCTGAACACTTTGTGTGGGAATCGTGCAAGCAGGGAAGCCAACGAGATAGTGTCCACATACATTTAAACAGATTGGTTTGCGCGGTGAAGTAGATAGAACCTTTTTCACGAACTTGTACATACGTTTTGCAGAAAGTAACTTTTTACCTTATCTGTATCTCAGAAACTAAGTTTCGTATATCGATGTAACTTAGAGGTCATATAAATCTCTTCGCTACCATTATAAACATCACAAAAAGTCATTTTTGGAAAAAATGTCAGATAGAATCATTTTACTTTAAGGCCACTAAGTGTCAATCATATTCTTAACTTTTATTTGGAGTAAAAGGTGGGCGGGGTGGAGGGGCATTTCCCCCTTGAAATCTTTGAAAAAAATCACATTGCAGTAATAACGCAACTTATATCATGATGGAAATATCAGTCCTGAAATATTTTCATACAACTACAAGTTCACGTAAAACATGATGTTATTGTTTAATCATTTTCAATTTTACCATTTAAAAAAATCATATTATTTATCTTTATGCAAATGCATTGAACACGATCTTCCATATCAACAGAGTGGTCTAGGGCAACAACTTGCCTCTGCAGCGTCACTGAGGTCGGGAAATCCCTCTAGGATTCAAGGAACGAGGGTGACAGATTTGCGACACTATAGCTAGATAGCTATATCGATTCAGCTGATGGACGGCTGATCTGATCGGTAATTTTCCGTGGTTTCTCCGATCAATATCAAGTAAAAACTAGGGCACCACCGTAAGAAACGAACCATGGACCGTGTGCGTTCTTTCTTTCCTCATTCTCGCCCCCTGTTCTTCCATTAAACACACACACACACACACACACACACACTTATATTCCCTACATTACCACTTGTCTGGAAAATAGTTCGGAGAGTTTGTCCCGGCTGGGGCAGTGCCCAGCTGGGGGAGATTCCTGAAAAAAAGAAATTCCCGCAAGCTGACGTGTAGACCAGCGCTGAATCTCATGTTCTAGAGGAGGAACATCGCAACCACCCGGGACATTACATGGACTACGCTCACGAGACTGTAGCTAGATACGTGACTCGCCTAGCAGTCGACTCGCCCGGAAACGAAAAATAATCAATCAATCAAACGACCTTCCAGTACACCGCACTTGTGCTTCAGCATGATTTCTGCGTGTTATGCTAAACATAACATAACATTCTTCTCTTTTATACACTCTTAGCAATTCTATGTAATTTATTTATCATGGAGTACCAAGACGGAGAGGTGCCAATAGGAAAAGAAAACAAAAGAACAAAAAATGTAATATGAAGAAAGGGTATGAAGTCTGTGAAAGATGAAATAATTGAATTAATGTAATTAACTAGCGGAACCCGACAGATGTTCTGCCCTTCATCTCCCTTTCTTATTCCTTCTCTTTTCTCTCTCTGTCTCTTTCACAGTGACGGATGGTGCCCCAACAGACATGAGGTTGCACCTCCATCGACGGAAATGTAATTTCCAAAATTGAAAATAGGAATAAATAATAAAAATGTAAACAATTCAAATCAATTAAAACTAAGTTAAATAAAAGTCCTCCCCTGAGGACACCGCCTTGAAGTAGCACTGTCCGTGCGGGCGGGGAGGCTTGCGTGCTTCAGTGAGGTGGAGGGCTAAGCCGGCGGTAGCATGCTTTTTTTTGTATGCATGACTACTGGTGGGGTCACCCATGCCGGACAGGCCAAAACTGAGGGGCAGACTAAGTTGTGTCCAACCACGCCCTATCCATCCCAATCCTAACCGCCCATTCTTTCCCATCCTTTTTATCTTTCCCCCGTAACGACATGTTCATGTTGTTATGGTTCTACCATCTACCATTGTGACATCTTTACATACTTGTGCCACAATGCTTTTATCTATTCTATCGGCCTCCCTTGGCCAACTCTTGTTTGTTTCTGACCCCGACGCTATTACGTTTCGAGGGCTAGGGAGTCTTTCTTATTCTTCTTTCCTTATTTCTTTGGAGTGTAGTAGGTAGGCCTTATGCGGTAACCACGCCAGAAGCATCCAATTATGAATGGCGGATGGGAACGGGGGAAGGTGGGGTTCACTAACCTTGGGAATTAAATCGTCACTAAAGAGTGGATCAGGGGTAGGCTGGACTCCTTAAGCTATAGCGGAAGCAATCAGCCTAAGGGATGGAAACCCCTGAAAGAAAAGCTCCGGTCCTCCAGGTTTGGGGGTTGTGCTGTAGGCCAGCACCCTGCGCACGTAAAACACCACACCGCTAAAAATCTCAATTATGTGAATGCCTCAGATATTTCAAAAGGCAAACGACATCGGCAAAGAAAATGGACTCTGAATATTGGTATATGGAATGTACAAAGCATCTCAAACAAACAAGAAGAAGTAATCCAGGAAATGATGAGAAGAAACATAGATACAGCAGTCTAGTCTGAAACAAAAAAGAAAGGCAAAGGAAGCGAAAAACCGAACAACTTTGTACACTTCTACAGTGGCGTAAACAAACATGAAAATGTTAAAGCCGGAGTTTCCATTGTCATCAGTGAAAGACTCGGTAAATGTATAAAAAGTTGGGAATGTATAAACGAACGTCTTATTAAAGTAGTGTTAAAAATCAGAGGAAAGTGTCATAAGTGTCATAGGAATATATAATTTGAATGAAAATGCCCCAATAGCTAGGAGAGATGATTTTGAAAAGATAGTCAAAGAAACCCTAGACAGTATTCCTAAGTCCCATGAAATAATATTTCCAGGAGACTTTAACGGTAGAGTTGGAAGGGAAAATAACAACAACATTGTGGGTCAATATGGAGAGGAGACTCGCAATGACAATGGTAAGAGACTTATTAATATTTGCGAAGAGTATGAGATGAAAATAACACTTTCTTCCAACATAAGGATATTCACTAGTACACCTGGTACCAACATACAAAAAAACTAAAATCTACAATAGACTACTGTATAACCAAACAAAAAACTTTACTCAAAATACAAGATGTTAGAATGAAACGGGGGGGCCGAATGTAGCGACTATTGTTTGGTAATTGCTATAATATACGTAGCATTTTCTTCAAATAGCACGGATAAAGAAGATAAAGATGAAACCTACCAAATAACCTACCATGAAACCTTCCAAATACAAATTAAGCAGTCTCGTCGATGAAAGTATAGCGCATCTTTAGAGAAAAAGACTTGAAGCTAAACTATTGGTAAAGCACAGGCCAATAGAAAAAGAATATGAACACATAAAAGAGTGGATTCACCAAGCAGCAGAGGAGGCTTTAGGTACTTGTAAATTAAAACCGAAACACTACTGGTGGGACACAAATCTAGAAGAAAAGATTAAAAGGAAAAGAAAGCTGTATTTAAAATGACTCAGTGAAAAGAAAAATGAAACTAGTTTACAGTACAAAACAATAAGTAGAGAAGTCAAACAAGACGTGTTATCAAGGAAGAATAAATTGTGTCTGGATAAATGCGATTATATAGAACAATTCATAGGAGGAGCACAGAGCTCAGAAGCCTGAAAATTAATTAAATGTATTAAAACAAATGAAAAAAACAATATTGCATTATCAAACATTAGCATCAATAAATGGAAAGTACTTTGGAAGAGTGCTGCTAGAAAACAGAAACTTCCAGTCAAACAAGGAAGTGAAATTTGAGCAAAGGGATCTGTCAATTGCAGATTTAGAAAAAGGGCTAAAGACCATGAAATCTAATAAGTCATCTGCACCGGGGGATATTCCGGCAGAACTACTGAAATACGGTCCCTATAAACTGCACCAAATGCTCAAAAACATGTTTTCAAGGTGCATGAATGGAGAAGATCCTCCTCAGGAATGGCGAACATCATACCTGACACTGATCCATAAGAAAGGATCTAGAGACAATGAAACAAACTACAGAGGAATAGCAGTTATTGGATCTCTAGCTAGACTGTATAGCAAAATAATCCGAAATAAAATAGTAGAAGAGATAAAAGGTAAAATCGGAGAGGAACAATGTGGTTTTATTGCTGGTAGATCGATCATAGACAATATATGTACATTAAAACGGCTTATAGAAAAGAGAACAAGCAGAGGTAAGGAAGTTCATCTGGGTTTCATTGATCTTCGGAAGGCGTATGACAATGTACCGGTTGCTAGAGTGGATGAAATGGATGGATTTAAAATCAATGAGAATTTAATTGGAGCCACTCAGAATCTATATAAGAACAACACCTTTCAGAATAAGATCTACAGTAAGCTCTCGGATCCATTCCCGGTCAGTAAAGGTCTTCGTCAGGGCTGCTGTCTTTCCCCAACACTGTTTAAAATCTATCTGCATCAAATTTTACAGTAGTGGGGGAAACAATGTAGAATAATGGGAATGACAATCGGGGAGAATAAATTATATACATTATATTTTGCCGATGATCAGGTAGTAATTGCAGAAGATGCGGACGATTTGAGTTTGATGATCCGTAAACTCAATGAACATTTTTTAAAGGGAGGACTTACTATCAAGATGAACAAATCTGAATACCTGGCTGTTGGTGACAATGAGATTGAAGATGTTCTTCTTGAAAATGGGGAAAAAATGAAAGGAGTAAACAAATATAAATATTTGGGTGTACTCTTTAACAAAAAGGGTAATAGCCAAGAAGAAATTGAGAGACGAATAAGCTTGGGGAGGAACGTGACACGAAGTATAAACTCTGTGCTATGGAACAAAACCATCACTAACACTACTAAAAGACGTCTTTTCTCCACA
This sequence comes from Teleogryllus occipitalis, assembly GCA_011170035.1. NCBI lineage: Eukaryota > Metazoa > Arthropoda > Insecta > Orthoptera > Gryllidae > Teleogryllus > Teleogryllus occipitalis. Next base: position 60,987 of record BLKR01004377.1, on the reverse strand, counting down.
CTAGTCAAGAGTGTTACAATGTACGGTTCAGAAGTTTGGGAAGTTGATAAAAGAACAGGAGAGAAACTGTTGGCCCTTGAAATGGACTATTGGCGTTGAAGTTGCTGTTACAGAAGACGTGAAAGAATCAGGAACGAAGAAATAAGAAAGAAAATGGATGTAAAGAAGTCTATCCTTGACGAAATAGAAAAAAAAATAGTTTGGTATGGTCACGTTATGCGAATGACAGACGAAAAATGGCCAAAACGAGTCCTGCAATGGGTACCGACAGAAAGACAGAAGAGAGGAAGACCCAGACTTGCATGGCAGCAGGGAGTGCGAGAGACTATGACGGCAAGAGAAATGCAGAAAGATCTACGGTCAAATAGAGAGGCATGGAGACTGAGAGCGGAGACACGGCGACAGCTGGTGTTTCAATATATATATATATATATATATATATATATATATATATATATATATATATATGTCTATATTGAAACACCTCCCGCGAACACCTCCCGCGCACGTGGTTCTGGCTTTGATTTACACTGGGCACTTAAGATCGACTTCACCACATTGCAACAAGCACTATTGCTTCGACACGTTTCACACAAATAAAATTATTTTATTTCGGAAACTTCACTACCCCGGTATATTTGGCAATAATGAAAGATTTTCGACACACATTCATATTCATATTCACAAGAACGTTCGCAAACCCCTGGCCGGCCAGCTGCAGCCACGGGGGACACTAAGGGACTTCCATTCAGAACGGCCACCTTTACACAAAGAACTTCGAGGGGTGAATCATGCAAGAAGAATTCATTCTGACGGGCATCGCGTGTCTGAACGGATCGTGGGTCGTGAGAGGGAGCGAGGTAGTGCAGATAGTCAGAGTCGGGTTATCAGATTGTGAAATTTGAAGGACAGCAAATAATATTGCAGATATTGCATGTGAAAGTAATATTGATGCATAAATTGGGACTTCGTCGGGAGTGGTAATCGAGTTATCGGTTTCGGGACTATGTCATAGGACGTAATCAGGACTGATAATTTTGATAGTTTGACACCATCTTGGATAGGAGCAGAAGAGGATTTCTTGGAACTTTGAACTACGGCAAGCTCGCAAGATATTTCGACTGAGAAGTCTTCGAGGGACATCAACGAAGAATAGATAAGTTAACCGCGGTATAAAATTCTAAATTCAAAGATATCTTGATCAAAGGCCTAACATTAAAATCATGTATTAAATTCACTATATTGTTTGCAAAAAGGTAACAATAAACTTTGTTAAATTTTGTTCTTTAGAAAAGAAAGTGATCTTTCATTTAGTCAATCAAAACAGTAATGAACTAGGAATTAGAATCATTCTAATTTCAGATTCCCAGCAGCGCTGTATAGTCTGCGGATCCTATAATCCATTATAAAGGTAACAAGGATTATATATATCGTGACCCATTGACCCAGCAAGCCGGACGCTAAGATCTTTGCGAGATATTAAAGTAGAGAGAAAATTTGTATATCTCAAAATGGCGCCCAACGTGGGGCATAATTTGTTATAATTTATAACAATTGGTGACACGGATAAAATTAGTCTTATAAATTATAATAAAGTGATCCAAAGGGAATCTGAAATTTATGGATTGACATTTGAAATTAATTGTTAATTATAAGAAAGAGCCAAGACCATTTCATTGGTGTGATTTTAAAATAATTTAACAGAGAGATTTTAATTTGTATTAGAATTCAAAATGGATACTAGGAGCAAAAAATTGTGTATGGAGAATGTTAATGTAGATGATATGGCGTCTGCTAATACTAATCCCGAGGGAGAAATCTCGCGTGAAATTATTGAGATTGAACCACAAGAAAAGGAAATAATGGCTGCACCGTTAGGAAATATGGACCCTAATAATTTAATTTTTAAAATGTTAGCAGAAATGAACGCAAAACTTGAGCATAATAATACTAAATTAGAGGGAATTACTTCAGATATGAATACTAAATTAGAGGGAATTACTTCAGATATGAATACTAAATTAGAGGGAATTACTTCAGATATGAATACTAAATTAGAGGGAATTACTTCAGATATTAATACTAAATTAGAGGGAATTACTTCAGATATTAATACTAAATTAGAAAAAAATAACGCTAAATTGGAAGGAATGACATCGAAAATGTCATTAGAATTGTAGAATTTTCGTCAGGAAATACACGAGGAAATAGTGCAATTACGGGTGGATACATCGGCTGAATTCAATATTATTCATTGTAAAATTGAGTCTTTTAATCATCAAGTCGACCAAATGCAGAGGGAATTAAAAGAATCTGGCGACAAAATTAATTCCAAAGTTAATAATTTACAGGAGAGCGTTGTGACATTGGGACAATTACATGACCAACAATGCGAAAAGTTGACAATCGTCGAATCGCGTGTAGATAACTTAAACGCAATGTCGCTTCAACATGGCGAAAAAATTAAAAACATAGAATCATTCTAATTTCAGATTCCCAGCAGCGCTGTATAGTCTGCGGATCCTATAATCCATTATAAAGGTAATAAGGATTATATATATCGTGACCCATTGACCCAGCAAGCCGGACGCTAAGATCTTTGCGAGATATTAAAGTAGAGAGAAAATTTGTATATCTCAAAATGGCTCATGCAAGAGGAATTCATTCTGACCGGCATCGCGTGTCTGAACGGATCGTGGGTCGTGAGAGGGAGCGAGGTAGTGCAGATAGTCAGAGTCGGGTTATCAGATTGTGAAATTTGAAGGACAGCAAATAATATTGCAGATATTGCATGTGAAAGTAATATTGATGCATAAAGTGGGACTTCGTCGGGAGTGGTAATCGAGTTATAGGTTTCGGGACTATGTCATAGGACGTAATCAGGACTGATAATTTTGATAGTTTGACACCATCTTGGATAGGAGCAGAAGAGGATTTCTTGGAACTTTGGACTACGGCAAGCTCGCAAGATATTTCGACTGAGAAGTCTTCGAGGGACATCAACGAAGAATAGATAAGTTAACCGCGGTATAAAATTCTAAATTCAAAGATATCTTGATCAAAGGCCTAACATTAAAATCATGTATTAAATTCACTATATTGTTTGCAAAAAGGTAACAATAAACTTTGTTAAATTTTGTTCTTTAGAAAAGAAAGTGATCTTTCATTTAGTCAATCCAAACAGTAATGAACTAGGAATTAGAATCATTCTAATTTCAGATTCCCAGCAGCGCTGTATAGTCTGCGGATTCTATAATCCATTATAAAGGTAATAAGGATTATATATATCGTGACCCATTGACCCAGCAAGCCGGACGCTAAGATCTTTGCGAGATATTAAAGTAGAGAGAAAATTTGTATATCTCAACATGTACGTTACTTTACAACGGATTGCCACATGAAATTAAACAATTAAAATTGGTACACAAATGTAACTTAAGCGTAAAATCTTTTCGGCTGCAAAACTATTTCTATACAATTAAGGACTATACTGATAACCAAAAAGAAAAATAATTTTACTTTAACAAAACGAAGATATAGTATAGTGAATTAGTTTACATTTGAATTGTACAATTTTAAAAAAAAGACTTAATTGCCTGTAACAAGTAATGCGCTTCAGCTTCCAGGTCAATGACCTCCATCGCGATCGGGTTTTCGTCCAGTTTCCCAGATCTATTGAGCAAATGCTGAGAAGGCCCCTTCATTTGCTTCTGGACGTTAATACAGCTTTACTATGCGCACGTTTTGTTGAGCTTTCAATTTGCTTATAGTGGTAGTAGAGCTTTGGGTGAGTTTATATTTTGTTGGCAATAGAGAAAAATTAAATCTGTTCGTTCGTTTATCGTTACAAATACGTTTTCTGTAACTCAGCAACGAAAATATCTAGTTTTTAAAATGTTAGTCTCTTCCTTTTTTAAATTCATTATTATTATTATATTTATATTATTATTACTATTCTTCTTCTTCTACTTCTTCTTCTTCTTCTTCTTATTATTATTATTACTATTATTATTATTATTACTATTATTATTATTACTATTATTTTTTCAATTTTAGACTATTAATTGATGACTCACAGTGAGTTGTCTTTGGAATCGAACATTAAAAACGGTTTAATGTTTTGATTTAGTGTTGCTTTATTAATTTATAATGTTTTGGTAACATTATGTTTCGATATTTAATATAACGGATAACTTAAAATAGGACACACCTTTATGTGTGTATTCGTATGTCTGCATTCATGAAAATGACTCCCGAGTTTCAGACAAAATAATCCAAATGCGCATAGTTTTAGATACAGTTATTAGAGTTGGTAACTCCGTATTTTCTCTTTTATTGCTCAAAAAAGTTCTTTGCAGGGGTACCGTGAGCGGTCTTCTTCTTCTTCTTCTTCTTCTTCTTCTTCTTCTTCTTTGTAGGTTTAAGTCATTAGTATAATTCAATGATTGTTTCACTTAAACTATTATACTTTGGATAATTTTTCTCTCATGTAAACACTACTCTAACCGATATGTATTCACTTAGTACAGAGATGATCGGTATTACTCTGTGAAATCTGACTTAAAGATTTATTAATGTTAGAGATAAAATTATAACAATACCCAAAGTTAAAGACAAATATTTGTATTATTGCTAATTTCTACGTAACCTGTATCGCATATACAGTTTTGTATGTATCGAAATGAAAACCTATTATAAAATATTGAATCTAATTCATCCTTCTGAACTGAATAGAATCAAATGCTTTTCATCAATATTCTTTTTTTATGAAATGTAGGATAAATCAGGATTTGAGTAGAAAAGAACAAATATTGTCAAGTTAGTATGAGCAGTACACGTATAATTATTGATTCCTGTCAAGTCCTGAATGTTGACATCAACACGTCTCATTAAATAAAACCACGCTTAAGGCCGAAATAACTTTTATTTCCAAATAAAGTATTTTAATTATTTCCATCGTGATCTTGTGAAGACTCAAAGTAAATGGAAAGCCTTGATTCTTCAAGTATTTGTCCATCAAGCAGCACAATGAATCGCAATTGAAAAATCTCCAGAATCCACCAGTTGCCCACGGAGATTTCTATTTCCACAAAGTCATCAAAGTGGATGCGTTCCATGGTGTAGGGAATGCAGCTCTTGGAGTCCGCTCCGTAGTGGCTAGCCGCACGGCGCCTGCGCAGAGCCCGCGGCAGCCGAGGGAAGCGCGCCAATCGGCGCCACCCACGCGCGCCGCCACTCTCCGCCCCGACTTGCTCTCGCTCCTCCACGTCTCCTCCTGCCAGGGCACACACTCTTCTCTCAGACTCGGTAGGAAAGTAGCTAGCACTACGTTCACAAAGACAGCACGCGTCGGACCGTTACATTCTCTCTTCTGCACTTCTCCCAGCGCCCAAAGACTTCTCTTCGACTCGCTACGGTAGTTTCTACAACTACATTCAGAATCAGATCCCACACTGCCCTGTCACCCTCTCTCTCCTGCACTTGTTTGACTCCAAAACCCAAACATTTATCTTGGATTCAGTAGGGATGAATCTAGAACTACATTCAGAAAGAAACTCCACACGCCATTTCTAACTTTCTCATTCCTCCAATTCTCCTACTCCAAAAACGCAAATATTCTCTATGAAAGTATCTAGACTGCGTTAAAAATTGTTCGCACTCCGCCCCGTCATCTTCTCGCTCCTCCACTTCTCCTTCTGCAAAGGCCCAAACACTTCTCTTAGATTCGGTGGAATAGTTTCTAGAACCACGTTCAGAAAAAATCCTCTCTGCGTTGTTTTTCTGTTTATCCGACCCTTCTGTTTTCTCGTTCCTGCATAGGGCTAAACAACGGCCTGCACAGCCTGATTTAGAGAATGTTGTGGGATCAGAAAAATCTCCTTTTCCCATAAATCTGCCCGTCCCGTTTCGAAGAATCCGGTTGTTGCTGTTAAATGTGTGCCCGTATCTGGAGAGTGTCCAATGTGTGTGTACTTGCCATCGTCATCGACACGATCTGCGCACCCAAGGAGTGCGCAGTTGCGCAGCGATGCCAGACACCTTCTCACTCTGGCCATGAGCCCCATCTTGCTCGGTCAGCTCTTTAAGCTGTCTCAGCTCTCTCAGCTTTTAAAGCTCTCAAAGCTCTCTCAGCTGTATCAGCTCTCCCAGCTCTCGCGTGTCTAAGCAACGGTGCTACACTGCCCAGTTGTTGCTTCATGCAACAGTTCATCTCCAGAGGCAACCCAAAGCGATTGCGCCACAATTAACATAACATTTCGTGAACTCCTTAGTCCATTTTTACTGACCATATTTCTGTTGATTGTTGTATAAGAGAATTATTTTTATTTGTCCTCGTCTCTGAAAAAGTTTCGAGGATGTCCTTCGATTTGGTTGAATACTGTAATTTCTAGTGAAATTGTCTAATTGAGTATTTACGAGATGTTTTGTCTTGTTTGACAATCTTCAATTGAAAGCTAAAAATCCCACGGTAGAGAAAACATTGTAAGGGGAGGAAATGATTGTGGTATTAAGAATATTTAATTTTTTTGAGCAATTGTGGATTTGGGGAAATTGTTATTTTTTTATGTTTTCAAGTGTCAAAGTTTTGGCTACGCACCGACGTACAAGATGGGTCGTATGAGAGTAATTTCGTGACGTTTTCTCCGTTCAAATCTAATTACAGTCATAAGCAAGTGTTGACCTATGTCGAAGAGAAAGTGCTCGCTGGCTACAAAATGTTTTGCTTTTTGTCATTAAAACTTGCCTATGAAAACAGCTATTGCAAATATTGTTAAACGTCCAGATTAATGGTGTGAAAATGGAATAGTTGGAGCAGCTTTGATAGCTGAATTTTTCAAAACAAGTAAATATTTGTCCGTAAGGTCACCACACGTGTGTAGTCTTTCTCATGACACGGCATTCCATCAACAAAACGTGCTTGCTTTTTTCAACAAAATTGCCAATCGTTGATTTGTAAACAATATGATTGTGCCGCGTCTTATCTGGCAAAGAGATGGATCCCGAGAATCTTAACAGAGGAAGTTTTGCTTGCGTACGGCAGGTTCTACCAACAGCGTCTAGATGGCGTTGCTACTACCGTTTACAAGGAGGTGCTGCGCTCCCTGGGCCATCCTTGCAAGCAGTCGAAGCAAGATTTGTGCGAGAATTGAATAGTTCTTTTTGTAAGGTAATCTGCGGGTTTGTGGGGGGAAAAATATTATCTTGAGCGCGGTATATTTGAAATGTATGTTCCTTGCTGTTAATTCGCTTCAAAGAATTGTAATAAATGATTGTACGGCGCGAAATTTGCAATAATTTCACCGCATCGATGCCAACTACATTTTTTCTCTGCCATTGATTATTTCGTAAACTAACCAGGAAGTGGTAAAATTTACGTAAGTCTTGAGTTAAACAAATAGAATGAAATAAATCATCTTTAATGAAAGGGATTCCTAAAAAATCCAACTTTTGTGGCTCATGGTGTCCCGAAATGTGTTGTAATTTTCGAATATTCACAGTTAACAAACAAAATCCGACCAATGCCAGCGTAAGAAGGTTTTTTCAATCTACTCGTGGATTATATTTAAAGACAAAGTTTAGTATCATCTCCCTCAAAATTTAGGTATTGATGTACATCATTTGAAAGCTTCGATTCGGGTCGATCGCCCGAGGAATATTCATATGAAAAAAAATCCAACGAATAGTCAAGTCATTAGCATTGTCCCAGAAATGCGGACGGACAAACGGTTTAATAATATTAAAAAAACGAAAGGAAAAATATTTTCTGTGTCCGTAGACCCGAAAAGATGTTTTTCCTTTCAACTCTTCAAAGTAGATTTTCTACAGCATTACATAAAATTCTATAATCAACGTACACATTATTCCGTATGTCGGAAAGTATACAAGAAAAGAACTAGTGAGTTTTAAACAACACATACTTTCTTGAATTACTAGATTTGCAATTTTCGAAAATTCAGTAAGTTCAACGAAGAAGTGCCGTGGGCCCTCCGTGTAAGTTTTGTAGTCCCTTGTACCAAAATAAGAAAGAATAAAAAAATCGGAATATTTTTGAGAAAATAATATTCTTTAAATTTCATATAGAGTGCCCCAGAAAACATGGTAGGAAAATCCCTTCAAATAAATGACATTTGAATTGTTTCACTATATCACTCAAATTCCAAGTAAATTTTTGACACGTCACTCAGCGTCCGGCCAAACACCGACGCTCTACAACCCAAAACAGGTTCTATAATTTAGATTTTTATTACTTGAAGGCGATGGTATCTCATTGAAGAAAATGAAAAACAAGGAAACAATTTACCATATCAGACAAACATTTTTTTAAACTTATCTCACTGTCAATTTCAAACGCTAAATAAATTCTTTGGAAGAAAAAACATTTCCCTCTTATAGAACCCTAAAACAGTCTAAAAATATACCGTGGGTCCTCTCAAAACACAAATGTTATTAATATTTCTTTTCAGATTTTGCGACTTCTAAGCTGCAGTTCAAAAGATAAAAAATATTAACTTTAACCAGCCAGTGATTTACCTTAACTTGATATACTCCTAGAAATCAGTTCTGTGTATTTATTGAGAATAAACAATGTGCAATTAGCTGATGTTAAGGTAACAAAATTTCTAGGTCTCTCAGTTCAATCAAACCTCAGGTGGAATGTACACATAACAGAATTAAACACTAAATTAAGCTCATTATGTTATGCATTCAGTATTCTTTCTAATTCTGTCAGCCTTCATGTAGCTCGTGTGTATTTTGCAAATGTACATTCCCGCCTGAGATATGGCATAATTTTCTGGGAGAGCTCATCCTTTGTTGCCTAGACATTTAGATAGCAAAAGAAAATTATCCGAATAATGAAAAAATGCCATCAACGTGATCCCTACAAGCCTCATTTCATTAGGCTTGGAATCTGACCATTGCCTTTCCTATGTATTTACGAATCTGTAGTACTTGTCAAAACTGACTTACTTAACGGTGGGAACATATTTTCATGTAATACTGATATTTTTAGTTACAACTCTCGACGTAGAAATGATGTTCATCGAGTGCCTGTATCAACTGCTCACTACAGAAAAACCTCATACAATACATGTACGTTACTTTACAACGGATTGCCACATGAAATTAAACAATTAAAATTGGTACACAAATTTAACTTAAGCGTAAAATCTTTTCGGCTGCAAAACTATTTCTATACAATTAAGGACTATACTGATAACCAAAAAGAAAAATAATTTTACTTTAACAAAACCAAGATATAGTATAGTGAATTAGTTTACATTTGAATTGTACAATTTTTAAAAAAAGACTTAAATGCCTGTAACAAGTAATGCGCTTCAGCTTCCGGGTCAATGACCTCCATCGCGATCGGGTTTTTGTCCAGTTTCCCAGATCTATTGAGCAAATGCTGAGATGGCCCCTTCATTTGCTTCTCGACGTTAATACAGCTTTACTATGCGCACGTTTTGTTGAGCTTTTAATTTGCCTATAGTGGTAGTAGAGCTTTGGGTGAGTTTATATTTTGTTGGCAATAGAGAAAAATTAAATCTGTTCGTTCGTTTATCGTTACAAATACGTTTTCTGTAACTCAGCAAGGAAAATATCTAGTTTTTAAAATGTTAGTCTCTTCCTTTTTTAAATTCATTATGATTATTATTATTATATTATTATTACTATTCTTCTTCTTCTACTTCTTCTTCTTCTTCTTCTTATTATTATTATTATTACTATTATTTTTTCAATTTTCGACTATTAATTGATGACTCACAGTGAGTTGTCTGTGGAATCGAACATTAAAAACGGTTTAATGTTTTGATTTAGTGTTGCTTTATTAATTTATAATGTTTTGGTAACATTATGTTTCGATATTTAATATAACGGATAACTTAAAATAGGACACACCTTTATGTGTGTATTCGTATGTCTGCATTCATGAAAATGACTCCCGAGTTTCAGACAAAAAAATCCAAATGCGCATAGTTTTAGATACAGTTATTAGAGTTGGTAGCTCCGTATTTTCTCTTTTATTGCTTAGAAAAGTTCTTTGCAGAGGTACCGTGAGCGGTCTTCTTCTTCTTCTTCTTCTCCTTCTTTGTAGGTTTAAGACATTAGTATAATTCAATGATTGTTTCACTTAAACTATTATACTTTGGATAATTTTTCTCTCATGTAAACACTACTCTAACCGATATGTATTCACTTAGTACAGAGATGATCGGTATTACTCTGTGAAATCTGACTTAAAGATTTATTAATGTTAGTGATAAAATTATAACAATACCCAAAGTTAAAGACAAATATTTGTATTATTGCTAATTTCTATGTAACCTGTATCGCATATACAGTTTTGTATGTATCGAAATGAAAACCTATTATAAAATATTGAATCTAATTCATCCTTCTGAACTGAATAGAATCAAATGCTTTTCATCAATATTCTTTTTTTATGAAATGTAGGATAAATCAGGATTTGAGTAGAAAAGAACAAATATTGTCAAGTTAGTATGAGCAGTACACGTATAATTATTGATTCCTGTCAAGTCCTGAATGTTGACATCAACACGTCTCATTAAATAAAACAACGCTTAAGGCCGAAATAACTTTTATTTCCAAATAAAGTATTTTAATTATTTCCATCGTGATCTTGAGAAGATTCAAAATAAATGGATAGCCTTGATTCTTCAAGTATTTGTCCATCAAGCAGCACAATGAATCGCAATTGAAAAATCTCCAGAATCCACCAGTTGCCCACGGAGATTTCTATTTCCACAAAGTCATCAAAGTGGATGCGTTCCATGGTGTAGGGAATGCAGCTCTTGGAGTCCGCTCCGTAGTGGCTAGCCGCACGGCGCCTGCGCAGAGCCCGCGGCAGCCGAGGGAAGCGCGCCAATCGGCGCCACCCACGCGCGCCGCCACTCTCCGCCCCGACTTGCTCTCGCTCCTCCACGTCTCCTCCTGCCAGGGCACACACTCTCTCTCAGACTCGGTAGGAAAGTAGCTAGCACTACGTTCACAAAGACAGCACGCCACGGACCGTTACATTCTCGCTTCTGCACTTCTCCCAGCGCCCAAAGACTTCTCTTAGACTCGCTACGGTAGTTTCTACAACTACATTCAGAATCAGATCCCACACTGCCCTGTCACCCTCTCTCTCCTGCACTTGTTTGACTCCAAAACCCAAACATTTATCTTGGATTCAGTAGGGATGAATCTAGAACTACATTCAGAAAGAAACTCCACACGCCATTTCTAACTTTCTCATTCCTCCAATTCTCCTACTCCAAAAACGCAAATATTCTCTATGAAAGTATCTAGGACTGCGTTAAAAATTGTTCGCACTCCGCCCCGTCATCTTCTTGATCCTCCACTTCTCCTTCTGCAAAGGCCCAAACACTTCTCTTAGATTCGGTGGAATAGTTTCTAGAACCACGTTCAGAAACAAAATCCTCTCTGCGTTGACTTTCTGTTTATCCGACCCTTCTGTTTTCTCGTTCCTGCATAGGGCTAAACAACGGCCTGCACAGCCTGATTTAGAGAATGTTGTGGGATCAGAAAAATCTCCTTTTCCCATAAATCTGCCCGTCCCGTTTCGAAGAATCCGGTTGTTGCTGTTAAATGTGTGCCCGTATCTGGAGAGTGTCCAATGTGTGTGTACTTGCCATCGTCATCGACACGATCTGCGCACCCAAGGAGTGCGCAGTTGCGCAGCGATGCCAGACACCTTCTCACTCTGGCCATGAGCCCCATCTTGCTCGGTCAGCTCTTTAAGCTGTCTCAGCTCTCTCAGCTTTTAAAGCTCTCAAAGCTCTCTCAGCTGTATCAGCTCTCCCAGCTCTCGCGTGTCTAAGCAACGGTGCTACACTGCCCAGTTGTTGCTTCATGCAACAGTTCATCTCCAGAGGCAACCCAAAGCGATTGCGCCACAATTAACATAACATTTCGTGAACTCCTTAGTCCATTTTTACTGACCATATTTCTGTTGATTGTTGTATAAGAGAATTATTTTTATTTGTCCTCGTCTCTGAAAAAGTTTCGAGGATGTCCTTCGATTTGGTTGAATACTGTAATTTCTAGTGAAATTGTCTAATTGAGTATTTACGAGATGTTTTGTCTTGTTTGACAATCTTCAATTGAAAGCTAAAAATCCCACGGTAGAGAAAACATTGTAAGGGGAGGAAATGATTGTGGTATTAAGAATATTTAATTTTTTTGAGCAATTGTGGATTTGGGGAAATTGTTATTTTTTTATGTGTTCAAGTGTCAAAGTTTTGGCTACGCACCGACGTACAAGATGGGTCGTATGAGAGTAATTTCGTGACGTTTTCTCCGTTCAAATCTAATTACAGTCATAAGCAAGTGTTGACCTATGTCGAAGAGAAAGTGCTCGCTGGCTACAAAATGTTTTGCTTTTTGTCATTAAAACTTGCCTATGAAAACAGCTATTGCAAATATTGTTAAACGTCCAGATTAATGGTGTGAAAATGGAATAGTTGGAGCAGCTTTGATAGCTGAATTTTTCAAAACAAGTAAATATTTGTCCGTAAGGTCACCAGACGTGTGTAGTCTTTCTCATGACACGGCATTCCATCAACAAAACGTGCTTGCTTTTTTCAACAAAATTGCCAATCGTTGATTTGTAAACAATATGATTGTGCCGCGTCTTATCTGGCTAAGAGATGGATCCCGAGAATTTTAACAGAGGAAGTTTTGCTTGCGTACGGCAGGTTCTACCAACAGCGTCTAGATGGCGTTGCTACTACCGTTTACAAGGAGGTGCTGCGCTCCCTGGGCCATCCTTGCAAGCAGTCGAAGCAAGATTTGTGCGAGAATTTACTAGTTCTTTGCAAGGTAATCTGCGGGTTTGTGGGGAAAATACATCTGAGCGCGGTATATTTGAATGTAGCGTTCCTTGCTCCACTCCGCTTCAAAGAACTGTAATAAATGACTAGTGAGAACCCGTCAAAATTTGACGGTGAGATCTGAAATAAATGTAAAAATACTGTACCCAGACTAATGTTCACAATATATTGCATTGTTTGGATCTTGAGGGTATAACGAAAATATTCTGTGATGAGTTCCCAAAATTTTGAACACGTATGGCCCATGACCAGGTGGCAATGCAATATCGGCACAAAAGATATAGCACTATTATACTGAAAGATATTATTTCTAAAGTTTTTTGATGTGTCATCATCTCCTATAAACAACTGTTTGATTTCTTCTGGCATATTGCTCGAAGGCATACTTATTTTCCCATTTAAGCAACACAGAGTAAATCGTTTGCAGAATTTCTCTCACATGGGAAGTACAAAGCAGAACAAAACTGACATTTCATAGACAACGACCCAACAGAGAACGAAATGACCTCACTAACACGACTTCTACGCTGACTTTCTCTTGCCCTACGTCCACTTAATGTACCTTTGCGTCTATTGGGGCGCGTGGACAACGATTCGGAATTCGACATAACTTGTAAACAACTTCACTAAAGCAAAACCCACTGTGCGAATGTTCTCTACAAAATACACCACAGAAGGAAATACATGCAAACTGTCCACACCACAGTGCAATTATTACACTGAAACAAAACCTTGACGAATTGTAAACAAATCTCAACAATCAAAACAAAACATCAAGCAGCGTGGACTCACATCTAGCGTGGATCCATGTACAGTCGCGCGACTTTTCTTGACGTCTTCCAGCGCGGGGAGAGGAGGCTTCTCCCGACGTCACATCCAACGGGTGTTGCCAACTGTAACGTTAATACTATTCGCGCCTCTTTCGCTCTTAATACAACAGGACATTATAGACGATGAAATATAACAAATAATAAAACAATGAATAGCAACCACAAGTGAAAATAATTAGATAACGATAATATTGCTTATTAAGAAGATATGATATTACCGAAATCCGAATCGAATAAAACACAGGGCACAACACTAACAGCGAAAATGCGAGAACTGAATTCATTCGAAAGCAGAGCTTGGCAGCCCTGACAATCTTGCCGTGCCGTTCCGTGTGAGACCAATGTTGTGACCAGACCGTACCGAGTCGTGCTGTGTTGAGCACTAGGGAGCTCAGACGTCAAGAAAAGTCGCGCGACTAGTACTTAACCTCAGGCCACAATTTCTGCTATCAGCTCGTAAGTCAAGTCAAATTGTCTCATGTGTTTATATTGAAAAGTGTCTTCAATTAAAACCAATGATTGTTAATGCCCAACCGCAAAACAACAATCACTTTCGAAACTGAATTTCTTTATAAAAATATTTTTGTGTAAACTAGTTCCAATTGACAATAAACAGACTTTGGACGTTAACACTATGTTGATTAATACTAGATGAGTTAAAATTATTTTAATCCTTCAACATTGCTTTCAATTAACTGGTGTAACAAAATCCATTGTTTATTCAATGTTCTTTTTCATTTAGTGTAGATAACTTTCAACAAGAATACTCGTATATCACGCATTATAGTTCTCAGTGTTGAATTTATCGTTTTAAAATTAATTTTTCAGTAATATTCAGGCTGTTGCCTTACATTACTAAGCACATGGCACCACCTACATCACAGATAAATTAAATCACAAAACATTAACTTTACTGACAGGATATGACACATCTTGATATCATGTTCATAACTTTCGCCAAAACCAAACCTTATCGCCTCCACGACTTTGTGCGAGTCAGAAAAGTGGCAACCCTGAACCCTGGCTGAAATAAAGTACACAAATCCTCGGACGCTGATTGCGGTCACATGACGTACCACAGCACATGGCGAGAGAACTGTCAGAGTCCCTTAAGGCCCATTCACAATGCAATCACAAACATAAGCATAACACACAGACATAGACATTAACACAAGCGAAGAGTTGGCGTATTCACAATGTCGAACATAAACACAGGCAAAATAAGAGTTTCTATTGGCTATGAGACGCAGCACACGAATCGACACGAATAGTTCGCCTATCGACTTCGATACTCGATTTTGAGTTAACGAACTGTGATTGGCTCATTCCTCATGTCTGACATAAGCATAAGCACAGAAGCTTGCAAGCTCTTAAGTTAACGTCTTACGTGTTATGCTTATGCGAACGCATTGTGAATGAGTCCACTTGTAGACGTAGTCCTAACTTTTATGTTAACGCCATGCTTATGCTTATGTTCGCATTGTGAATGGGCCTTTATACGCTGCCGGTACTGTAGTACCTGGAAAATTGCGCCACCGACGCTCAGGGCATTGTGCTTTCGGTCAACTTTCAAATATAGTCGACTCCGATGATAGTGAACTTCTGGGAACTAACATTTTTGGTTCACTATATTCGAGGTTCATTATATCCGATGATGTCAAAATTAAATAGAATTTCTCCATAGGGAGTGGTTTTATTAATATAGACATGCAACAAAATTCATGAACAACACGATCTGAAAATTTCAATATCTTTATTTGTCCTTAAAAACGACTTATTTTCAAATTGTTCGATTCGTACATTTTTCGTTAATAATTTCTCCAAAGTTCTTTATCTCTCCATAGTCGATTCTGCATAATCCTCTGCGTCTAAAGATCGTAATGCAGTCTTGACACCCTTCGCCGGCGTCAGTTGTAGATCACGCAGGACACGACCTTTAAATCCGCAGTGAAAATGAGTGGCATAAGCTCAGTCACCAGTAAGGTCCCCCATTCCGGATCCGCTACCTTCACCTCAGGGGACACTCCTTCGATTATGACCTTTGGACGACGATATTTTTTCAATCTACATAGTGTTAGGATTTGTGGCACTGAGGCGATATATTTTTTTCCAGGAGGGATTTAATTTCCAGGTCGTATTTCCTACGTTCACTATATCCGAGGTTCAGGTTCACTATAACCGAATCTTCTTAAGATTATTTGTAATATACGTAAAACGGGACAAATGATTTAAGTTCACTGTTCAATCTCGCAATCAAATATTCAATCTCGCCACCAAGGCGCAGCCCCTAATAGCTTTTTCCCGCGCGGCCACCCACTATTAAGAGCTTACTTTCACCAACCTCTCACAAGTCGCTCTCTGTGCATGCCGGCACGCTTCTGCACTTCGAAAAATCCTACAAAAGGGCAATAAAATCATTTACAGCGTCTTCCGCGCAAACCGCCGTTCTCACGGGCCCATGCCCGCCCAGAACAATGACCGCCGCTTCTCGGCGTCGCCAGCTGGGGTCTAAGCCCTCATTAGCCAAGCGCTGGGCCACCCCGGCGCGCGGGGCCCTCACCCCATCGCTCGCTACCTGACAAGCGACCAAGAAATGTGTACAAACATTTCTGGGAATCGCTTCGGGCCTCCCTCGCAAATAAGCCCGTTAATGTATCTCGCCGACAAAGGTGCACTGCCGGCGCGCCGCCCCGCTCCTCGGCCACCTGCATGCCAGATGCCTCAATTCCGTTGAAATCTCAAATACAAACGGGCCGCCATCGCGGGCACCCCACGTGCCACCGCCTTTGCTTCCGAACGCCGCCAATGTCACGTGACCCGAAGACACATCACGAATAGGGAGCCGATCGCGGGCACTTCAATCTTTCCCGCCTTGCCATAGGCCCAAGTCACAGCCACGTGACTCTCCCCCCCACGGCCTCAATCACACCCGCAATATAATAAATACTGCGACTTCGCTCACGAAGAAAGGGAACAACGACAGACAACAGGAGAACAAACACGACGGGGACAACAGAGAGACAGAAGCTAGAGAGAACAGACTAAACAGAACTTCTCCAACTACAGTGCTCCGAACTTGTTAAACTGACTGACTAGCAAAACTCATCAAGGTCGGCTGTTCCTGCTTCGCCTATCAAGGCGATTAGTACGGCCAAATCAAACCTGCCTCAAATTCGTGCCACTCGCGGGCCGCAGCCGCCACTTGGCCGAATTCACGGCAAACTCCACCACCAGCTCCGGTCATCTGAGTCCGCGCCCATGCCAGTTCGCACCACCGAACTGCCTGGAGCCTACCTCAGCCCGGACAGCGACACACTCAGCCGAGTGAATTGGGTTGGTGCCTTCCTTGCTACAAACTGTAAGTAAGCTGCCAAGTGTACTTCAAGAAAGAAGAGCAATCATTAACTTCATAAACTCTCAATGGTCTTCCGGCTTATTATAAACCAAAATCAATTGTATTCATAATTATTATGCAATTAAATTTATTTATTCTACTTGCATATTATCTATCATTGCCCTAAAGGCAAACAATACCCTGAAACCCGTTCTGATCCCCGTATGTAGTCGCACTCGCAGCACGGCAACTCCCAGGCTGCATCTGCTACATTCACTATAACCAAGGGTTCAATATATCCGAGTTCACTATAACCGGAGTCGACTGTAGGAGTTTCGTGAACATTCTAATAAAGCACATGGCATTGGAGGTTTGGGGTTAAGTCTTTGTTTCACCACTTCTTTCTCGTCTCCACGCCTTTTTTTGGCTTTTATCACCGCACACAAGTGTCCAGGCGACAAAGGCCACAACCCCCGCCGTCTCTTCATAGTCACGGAAACTTTCGCTCATAAATCTCTAAACTTTTCTGAACATTTTGATATTATTAATTTCAAAACTGTTGTTTTTGTTTATTTTATTGCGTTTTGAATGTGAATCAATACAGAGAGGATGATGATTCAGAAGATCCATGGTTCCACATAAACAGAAGTAGTTCTGAAACTATTGACTCTCAAAGACTGTGGTTTTCGCAGTTTCATACTCGGTTATCTTGTTTTTCTGTCCAATTTGGCCGTCGGGATGTTCTTGTGTTTTTAACTTGATACTTGACGCTTCGATATGCGTCTCCCAGTTCGTGTCGAAACTCCAGCACTTGGCCTACGCGATTCATACCAAACATCCTCGAGTCTAAATATAATTTCCAATGCATTATACATAAAAAATCTTAAATATACTACAATATTAGCCCTTTAATAAATTCATGACACTTTTTGGAAATAATAAGTTATTTTCGAGTAATTTTGAGTTACATCGTTGGAATTTTGCTACTTTCCACGATCAATGGTATAGTAAGAATTAGTTATGGCTCTGTTTCTAAACATTAGAATAACACCCGAGTCATCAAGACTCATGATTCAGGAATCTCAGAGCTAAGGTTCAAACCCGTATCAAAGTAAATACAAATTATATTTTTGCAAGGATACTGTGACAGGGCCCGCTACTCCCTCTCAATTTATTTTTACTCCTATTCAATTAATTTGGTTGACTAGTTCAGTTTGATTGTCTAATTTAGCGTTGATATATTTACTATCTCAAGGCTCGTCCGTTTCTTTCTTGTAGGGTGAAAAATATATCGCTCGTACAAGGATCCGGATGGTGAATACGCTTATATACGTTAGGAATTCATTAATTTACTGGTTATCTACTTCTGAAATAATAGCACCTTGTTTTTACTTAATTATCTTCCAGACACATGAAGTGTCGTCTGCTATTTCTTTTTTTTAAATCAATTTTTATCTTTATTTTCTAATCAATTTATTTAACCAACTTAGTTCTTATTTAAATTGATTTTTTTACCTAATGCATGATGATGGCCTTCGGAACTTTATGATAATTATTTTTTTATAATCTTTCTCTCTTAATTTAACATATTGACTGTGAATTATTTGGCCTTGAACAATTTAATACTGCAAAGTCTTTTTATCCATAATTACTGTTATTGAGGAAACACTGCTCTCTTGGCGATAATCATTCGTCCATTAAGCGTCGTCCTTCTACCATTTCTTATACTTCCCCATTAAGTTCGTATCTGCACACGTTTTTCCACCGTCCGCGTCCTACTTCTATTAGTTATCTATATTCTCGACTCAAATTTTGCATCTAAAATCACGATCCGTTTTTACTGTTAACTTTATACAGTTCGCGGATATGCATCCTCCGTTTATTAGATCACGACGTATTCTAACTTAAAAGTTTTTCAAACAATTTCTTCTGCCAGTCACGGCCACATGTCCTACCTTTACCAGATCGAGACAAATTCTGACGCAAACTTTTCATCTATCAACCCAGCTTGTTTCTGCTGTCCACATGTGCTAATTGTTACTGTTTGAGTCCGATGCTAATTTGTCCTCAGCAACTAAGCTATCGAAATTCTCTTATCTATCCTAACAATGTTGCTTTTATTAAATATAATTTATTAATTTTTTTCTAATATTTGAAATATCTACTTGAACTCGTCTTTTTTGCTGTTTAATGACGCCTTACGTCCCCAATGTCTCATTTCTATTTATTTTTCTTCGTATTTTCCATTTCTGTCTGTTGTATTCTGTCGACATATTTTTATATTTTATTCCAAAATACCATAGGTATTTTGACCTATCACAATACAGATGAACACACTGGATTCAATAATAGGTGTGTCAATTTCATTAAAAGTTTTTAATTTTAAAAAGTTGAAGATATATATATTTCTTTTCGAATCCATCACGCATGATTAAGAATTTTTCAAGATTGCTGAGTAGGATGGAAGTTACATTATAATATTACATTACCACTATTATTACGAGAATACACGCGTTTTTGTAGCACTAGTTTTATATGCGTTTCTCCAGAAGTCTGAGTTCTCGTTCAGAGGGCGCCGTGTGCTTGGCAGCCCTGCGGGCGCGCGAGACTGGCCAAGCGAGTGACTTTTACGCTCGAGAGGCGCAGCTTCTGCGCAGCTGCCCCACGCGGGCTCCCGGATCCAGCGCAGATGCTTCAAAAATGGTGACGTATGTGATTGCGTCACAGCGGCCTCTCGCGCGTCATAAGGCGGAGGAGTCGTTCCTTACATGCATCACCAAACCTGTGACTCGTTCTTTGACTGAAAGTGCATAGATAACACCTGCGTCTGGCACGTTGAAAACGACGGTTAACTTTCGGAGGCTCGTTACCCATCGAGAGCCGTGGAAGTTCTCAATAAAATCGAGAGATCTACTTCACCATATCGATTTATTTGATTGATTTTTTCGTCATTAGTCCCGTTAGTGTAGTGCATGTTTTTCTCTCGGGAGATAGCGGTGATCTTCCCCCGCTGGATGGCGAGATCCAGCGCCGACCTACCGTCGGCTAGTGGGGTTTCCCCCTAACCAGGACTCTCCCACCAGCGGGGCACCGCCCCAGCCGGGACAAGCTCTAAGATCTCCCGGAATATGTGGTAGTGTAGTGCATGTTGTGTAAGGGAGTGGATAGGACAAGGAAGAGGAAGGACAGATCGCGCGCGGTCCGTGGCCCGTTGGATAGGGTATTGCTCCGGCATTCGCCTGGTGTTGATCGGAGAAACCACGGAAAACTACCGATCAGAGCAGCCGATCGCTAGGATTCTCCTCCAGACAGCGACTGAATTCGACCTAGCTGGAAAGCTAGTGTCGAAAATCCTGTCCCCGTCAGGACTCGAACCCAGGATCTCCCGGTCAGAGGAGCTGCAGTGACATCAGTTGATGCACTGAGCTACCGTTCCCGGTGATTTATTTGACAAAATACCAAAAATTCTCATTACACAGGTATAATAAGAGTTCATAAAAGTCCAGTTCTTAAAACTTTTATTGAAAAAATAGGAAATTGTTGAAAAAAATTGAAAAAATAGGTTCAAGAAATTTATAAATCATAAAAGTTCCAGTTTTCGCGAATGAAATACTAAGGAATTTGGTGACGTTTCCTTTATCATCTCTAAAATAATTGCTCAAACAGTAGAGAATTGCTAATCATCAATCATTAATGGTTTTGATAACTTGGTAATCAAAATTACCGGGAGCATTTTGATGAAAGATGTGCTATGTATCTGACCAAAAATCATCAAACTAACGAACGTTTATTCGACAATGGCAATGCAACTGATGTCAAGAGGCTTTGCATTAAGTTAGTGTAAACTGTCGTATCCACCATTTTACTTGAAAGCGCAGGGGTCAAAGTGACACCTTGCAGTGGAAGAGATCGAAGAGCCCATCGACGCTTTCGAAGCTTATACATTTTTTTAAAAAATCCACCGGAAAATAATATTTTAGCAGATGAAAGTGAAGAATGATGTTACACAGTCCACCTTCAGGAGGTTCTTGTATCCCCCTGTTAAGTACTTCTTCTAAATAACACGAAAGGAAATTAAAAGTACAAAATTTGACGAACCAAACTTTCCATTCAAAGACGTATTGCTTAATATCGATTGAAGAGAATGAGGGCTCAGAAGCGATATTTTTGCTTCAATTGCCACAAAGTTTAGAGAAAATGAAAAAGCTACTCTTCAAATAGTTATTTATGCACTAAGGACATTTTAAGTGTTGTAATGATCAAGCGGCTACAAAAAGCTCTCGGGCCAAAGAGCATCGTTTTTTTGTCGTCCGAGATCATTAGAACCAGTTAACGCCCGTGGTACATACATGATTTTATTTCTTACCTAATTTTAATTATTTATAAATATGAAAGTAATAAGTAAATACTTATTACTAGTTAACTAGTTCGCCATATCGTACACCTTATCTCAGTTTGTCATTTCATATTTCCCTCCCATAATTCCCTCTGTGAAGAGAACATGTAGCAATATTCGACTGTTTACATATTTTCCACGTCACCACGATCCTTTCGATCCAGGTAAGTTTTGCAGTGAATATCGAGCTTCTTATTAAAGACAAGAACTAGCAATAACGTATCAGTAAAAAATTATAACTATTTATGCACCGTTATTTATGAACTAGTTAACGTTTGTGGTACATACATAATTTTATTTTTTATCTAATTTTATTAATTCAGATTCATTTATTTACTAATTAACTGATGTTAACTTGACTCGGTTTGTCTTTTCATATTTCCCTCCTATAATTCCCTTTCATAATTCCCTCCATAAGAGAACATGTAGCATCATTCAACTGTTTTCATATTTCTCTCGAAACTACGATCCTTTCGATCAAGGTAAGTTTCGCAGTGTATACCGGCTTCGTATCGAATGCAATAACAAGCTATAACGTGTCAATAAAAATTTAAAAAAATAACATTTATTCACAAATGGTGTATCACGGCTTTTACAAGAGAACCATATGACACTTTACGAGGCTGATCGTGCGGGCTAAGTTTTGACACGTCAAATTTGCAGACTAGTAGACTTCGTGGAGTGTGAGTGGACCCCAAAAAATGTAACAGGAAATACAGCACTAATCAGCACTGTAGAATTAGTTTGCGCACGCAACCATTGGCTAGACGCAAGTTAGATTGTACAGGGGCACCGGGATCACGATGTCATTGTCGGCACAGTATTTTACAGTACAATACAGTTTATAATTCGTAACACTCGGTTCGAGGAAATACGAACAATATTTTTAGGCGGTTGACGCTCAATTGCAGACTCTTTTGACATGACTTGCACACTAGTGCAATTGTAGTAATTACATTAAACAGAGCTTTAAAGATGCATAATACAAGTACAAGTCGGAAGTCAGAATCGATCGGGACACAAAAAATTCCGGTTTAAAAAGCTTTCCTTTTTATTCAAGGTTAGTGGTGCTAAAACAGCACATACTTTCTCGCCCGTACTTTTACACAAAATTACGCGGAAAGTACTTAAATTTTCGAAAAATTGTTCATGGCCATATTTAAAAATATAGCTTTAAGAAACAAATTTCATTAAGGGAAAAATCTCTATCTTCGTAATTGTAGTTGTAGGAAGACGCCGAAAAAATTTGGAATTTTCGCAATTTTCTAAAAAATCAAAGTTTTCAACGGAAATGAGACTTGCACCATTCTCTTAAACGTCCTTCACAGTAATGATCAACAAAATTCACTCAAAAACGATGAAGCCATTTTTTTTGAAAATTTTGAAAATGTCCCAGGGGCTTCATGTAAAGAACCCTTCCCCCGCAAAAATTAAAATATCGATTTTAAATGCAAGGTGCCGCGACAGAAGGCAGAACGACAGGGGAATTTCAATTTTGGTGAAAATCCTCTGCCCAATTTTGGTGAAAATGGAATGCCAATTTTGATGGAACTCCTCTGCTGCTTTAGCCTCTAGCGTTGTTTACAGACAAGACGGACAGACAGACATTTGGCTGTCAATCGATTTTTAGGTATCAAGAACCCACAAAACATGGACTATGGATATACCACGTGTTGGAGGATTTTGCTTCTAAATTTAGCAACTAGATTTATCCACTTTTTTTTCGTCACCAGGTCCCTGGAATAAGAGTTTTTCTGCCAAAAATTCGCCGTTTCCGCGCAGTATTACTTCAACTTTCTCTCTCCCGTCCTAGGCACAGGCCATGGACGGGATTCTGTGACATTCCTCAGGGCGAAATGCAACGTGGGCGGGTGCCCACGTTGGACGCGCCATCTGTCGGGCAACCAAGTTGCCACTATCTCTGGCGGCGGAAGTCTACGATTTCAATGTTTATTCATATTTTATGCGCTGCCGTACCGTTCATCTGATTGCGATAAAACTTATCGC
This sequence comes from Teleogryllus occipitalis, assembly GCA_011170035.1. Lineage (NCBI taxonomy): Eukaryota > Metazoa > Arthropoda > Insecta > Orthoptera > Gryllidae > Teleogryllus > Teleogryllus occipitalis. The sequence continues at coordinate 37,560 of BLKR01004377.1, read as the reverse complement.
TTGCACTTGCGCGAAGAAAATAGACCTAGTACAATGGGAATGTGCGTATGTCTGTCGCACGTAGACGCGCGTTGACGATTTTATGCGTTTATGCTGACTTAAGTGCCCCGGAACAGAAGCTCTAAGCAACCCGCCGCGCCCTCAAGTATTAAGCGCGTCTTCGCTGCATATTCTGCCCCTGTTATTGTGGAAAATCGTCCGGAATTATGACTTCACGGGCAAGTAAATAAATTTTCACCAAGACAGTGTCATAGTGGTCCAAACTTGAGGGAGAACGTTTTGACAACAATGTCCAAACCGGGACAGAAAAATCATACTCGCGAGAAAGTCTTTCTTCTATTAAAATTTTGGTTGAAAGAATTGGCATCTCATAAACTACAAGAACCAATCATCGTTCCTTACCGTATGATTTATTTATACAAAGGATTAGAAAGTTTTAAAATACGATAATTTGTAACCACATTTCAAAGTCAAAATATTATTGGGTGCTACAAGAGGGTATACAAATGTATAATAAACACTAAAATAGGTGTACAGAGCTGTTGCAGTAACTTTCAAAGTGTACTTTAAGTCAAGTTGATTTAAAGGCTGAAATATTTTTTTTCAACTACAGTTCAGCAATCGAAAAAATCTGGAATAAAAATTCACAACACTTTGTGTTTTAAGAGTAAATTTGAGATTTTTTCGAGCCTGTTCCAGAGTTCTGTCACACAAAAAATTATTTTTTGTATTATTTTTGAAAAACATTTTTTGTTTGAGTTTCACGCTGAGAAAATATTTAAAGAATCTTTTTCTGATAATATAAATTATTGTATTTTTGATATTTTTTTCAATTAGATAAAATAGTGTTCAGTTGACGAAAAAGTGTAAATAAAAAACACCATTTTGGCTGTAGAGAGGTGTGGGCAGTGGGACAGAGGTTAAGAAACCATTCAAAAGTATTATTTTTATGTTAGTTATTGCGTAACTACTCATATGCTATTTGGTTTGGGGAAACTTTTTAGCTTTTTATCCGAGGGGTACCCTTGAAAAATGCAATATTTTTTAATTTCACGGCTAATATAAAAGTGTTTAAATATATGTGGTTTCTTATTCAATGGGGATCGTAAGTACGTGTTTACTCTGCTTACAAATTAATCCTTCCCAGGAAAGTTATTTTCCATTAGGCCGATATAAAGCAAATAACGGACGAGGTTTATATCCAAGTCTTGTCTTTGTGATATCTGCTCCTGCGTCGTTCAATAGTTTTTTTAATGCAGCATCCTTATAAAAAATATCACATAAATAAGAAACACCTTTTCTTAAAGTAGAAGTACTCATCTGAATCCTTAAGCTACAACTTATTTGTTTTGATTCGTCTTAACGAAATGCAGACTTAAGATCTTTAATGCATGCCTCCCTTTATAAATGTGCAACGTAATCGAGCTGTGTAATTCTCAGAAGAAACAAGAATGAAATGCATGTTATTCACTTCCGACTTGAATTTTCTCAATCTATTGTTTTCAAAACAATCCCATCTCCTGGAGAACATCGTCACTTTCAATTTTCCAACACATTTACCGGCAAAAGTGACTCAAAATATCAACTGATGATACTGCAGCGCTTCTGACTGGGGGATCCTATAGTTCTAGTTCCGGCGGTGGCAGGATGTTAGCTAGGTAGAGTTCAGCCACTGTTTGGAGAAGAATACTAGCGGTCGGATGATCTGATCAGCAGTTTTCCGTGGTTTCTTCAATAAACACGAAGCGAATACCAGAGCAGTGCCCTAACAAACGGGCTACGAACAGCATGCGAACTTTCCTTTCTCTTACTAGTCCTTTCCTACACCTTTTCGTACACACACTTACACTTACATGCACTATACTACCACACATGTCAGAAGACCAGTAGGAAGCTCAGAGCTTGTCCCGGGTGGGGCGGTGCCACGCTGGTGAAAGATACCTCGTTGGGAAAAATACGCGCAAACTGACGTAGGTCAGCGCCGTTTCTCACCAGACAGCGGGGAAATATCACAGCCACCTTACGAGAAAAAAACATACACTACACTTACGGGACTCATCACCTTAGCAGTTGGCTCGCCCGGAATAATCAATCAATCCAACTCATTGTTTGGTCAGTGACAAGTGGCTTTTCGTACCTCAATTTGCGTCCGGTTTTCACAGTTTATCATTTTTTGTAGGGATTTTTCAACAGTTTCCAGAAAACTCAAGAAAATATTGTGCACACCTCAGAAGCTATAAAAAAGAAAGTTCTTGATGCTCATGCTGCATCCCAATTTAGGGTGCTGCATATGTTTCCAGGTAGGTAAGATTGTAATAAATATTTACAACTAGAGTACCCATGCGAGAACTATCGCATGCACCCACCATCTTCACTATTTTTCCATTTCCATATTAAAGCTGTAATATATGTTTTTCGTCAAGACCTTCTTATCCCCCGTCACTTGTTCTATGTCTACTTGTAATTGATAACAATAGTGTATAATACACCTTTGTCAATACAAACTATCCTTGTTTAACGTTATTACCGGGCAGAGAGGTATAACCGTGTAATTCAATTGCGTAAACTATCAGGTAAATAGTTTAATTTTACATACAGTTGCTAATTCTACAGTCTCTGAAGAGGTAGGTGAGAATCAAGGATTGTCGAACCAGCAAAAATGTTTGAAATGTTTAATAATATCTCGTCCTGTAGATTACGGTATGAGGAACGTTTCCTTGAGGCCATTGGCCTCAAAATTTTAGTTTTTAATGCCATAGAACGCATCGTTGTGGAGTTATTTAACAATATAGATTTAAAAAATGCAGAAAGTGTTGCGGGTTGCATTGAAACACACAAACAAACAAACAAACAAACAAACCCTTTTAAACAAACCCTTTACAATTTTAGAGTCAAAATGCAATTCGTCACGTGTCCGTGAAATTATCTTTCTGTAAAGATCTCATTTATAAAGATTGGTTGCATGTGAGAGCCGCAAAAAGGTATTATACTACTGAAATAATACAGGAGACGATTTCGAACGTGCCTCTGCAAGTGCATGTTTTTGCAAGTAAGGGGCCGTTGCAAGCGCCGCGCGAGCATAGCGCCCCTGGCGTGCATCCTGCCGTGGAGGTCGCGAGGTGCCGCGCGCGTCTGAACGGTCAAGGCCGCCTACCGGGCCGGCGCGGCGCGGCGCGCGGCGCGGCAGCGGGACCTTCTAAAAGGCGGCGTCTTCGCCCGGGCGCTCTGTCGGCGCGGCGCGGCGCAGCGATGAGCACGGCGGCGGCGGCGGTGGCGGCGCTGCTGATGGCCGCGGTGGCGGGGGAGGAGCCGCTGCAACTGGCCAAGTGCTGCTGGAAGGCGCAGTACTACGACCGGGCCGCGGGCGACTGCGTGACGGCGCCCTGGTCCGTGGCGGACTTCACCGTGGAGGAGGTGCTGGAGCCCCCGATCTCCCAGGAGGACGCCCCCTGGATCCCGCCCCACCTGCGCTCGCGACGCATACACGCCAGGTGCGTCGCCCAGCGCATGGCCTCGGTTGGTTAGTGATTCCGCGCGCGTCAACTATTGAGATTATTCCCGTACGTGTAGGGCGTGTTTGTGCTCGGGAGGTGGCGGGGGTCTTCCCCCGCTGGATGGCCAGATCCGGCGCCGACCTACTGTTGACTAGCGGGGTTTCCCTCAACCAGGTAACTCCCACCAACGGAAAACCGCCCCAGCCGGGACAACCTCTAAGCTCTCGACCGGTCTCCCGGCATGTGTGGTAGTGTAGTGCATGTCACTGTGTGTGTAAGGGGATGGGACAAGGAAGAGGAAGCAAAGATCGCGCGCGGTTCATGGCCCGTTTGTTAGTGTACTGCTCCGGCATTCGCCTGGTGATGAATGGAGAAACTACGGAAAACTACCGATCAGTGCAGCCGGCCGCTAGAGTTCTCATCCAGACTACGTCTGAATTCTACCTACCTGACCAGCTAGTGTCGAAATTCTTGCCACTGTCGGGACGCGAACCTAGGAACCGCCGATCAGAGGCACTGCAATGGCATCAGTTGATGCATTGAGCCACCTCTCCGGGTCAGCACATTGACATACATAGAGAAACGTGTGTCAAATCTTTGCGTCTCCGCAAATTGTTTTTGTGCCTGTATAATTATTTGTTGACGAAAGCATGGTTTAGTGTGACTACCACCGCTCGCCAGAACGTTGCAAGCTTATTTTAGTATCGTAGATGTGCAAGTGACGTAGGGTAGATTAAGTGACATAGGGAAGATTAGACTAGTTGTTCAAAAAAGTACATCCCATCTGTGAATCCGAGAAAAGCTCTGCAAGTACAGAAAGTGTTAAAAACGTATACACCATTGTTGTATATCATTCTCTAAATATTTTAACAGCGATTTACAAACTAGTGGTGCTAAAACAGCACATACATTCTGGCCCGTACTCTCACGTAAATTTACCCGAAAAGTACTCAAATTTTCGAAAAATAGTACGTGACCTTATTTCAAAATTTATCTTTAAGAAACAGATGTAACATTATGAAAAAACTATATCTTTAATATTTGAGTTGTAGGAAGACGCCGAACAAATTTTGAACTTTCGCAGTTTTTAAAAAATCAAGATTTTCAATGACCATGACCACTGCTCCATTCTCTTAAATGTCCTTCACACTATTTAACAATAAATTGAATAAAAAACGATGGAGCCATTCTTTTGAAAATTTTTGAAAATGTCTCAAGGGTATCATGTAAAGTACCCCCGAAATTAAAATATCGGTTTCAAATTCAAGGGGTACACGACATCAGTCAGATTGACTGAGGAATATCAATTTTGGAGAAAATCGGCTTAATGGTGTAGCCGCTAGAGTTGTTCACAGACGGAGAGACGTTTTGCCATGATTCGATTTTTCGGCTTCAAAGACTCACAAAAAAGGCTTCTGACTACACCATGTAAATTTAAAAACTGGATTTATCCACTTTTTCGTTACCAGGGCTCTGTAATAAGAGGTTTTCTACCGAAAATCGTCGTTTTTTCGCGCAGCATTAAATAACTTCCTCTCTGCTCCGTTGCGTGTAAGTAAAAATGCTTGTAAGATATTGCTAAATGTATGTAGTGTTAGTTATTAAATATATACAATTTTCCTTGGCATACATTGCAATTTCCTCTGGCGTCGTCTGTTGACCCCTGCCCCTTGGTGTTCCCTGCGAAAGGCTTTGGTATGTGTGTGTAACGGCTTTTTTCTGGGTTGTAAGAATCAGCTGTTGGTGTGTCCTTGTAAATACAGTCCTCTCATTCTACGTTGAGGAGCAAGGAGACGAGGTCGGTAACTTTACTGATTAAAACGCCGTGACTCAAGTGGTGCTACAACGGCACATGCTTTCTCGTTTTGTTTGTAACTGTTACATAATATTACAAAAATAATTGAACTTGCAAAGTGTTTTCATTCTTTCTTCTGGCCAGGAAAAACCTGAAACCGTTTTTGAGAAATAATTATAAATTGCATTAATTTCAAGCAAAAATTACGTGAACATTGCTCGTTTTTAAAAGAAATTGTACAAGACCTATTAAAATATCAATTTTAAGAACATTTTTTTTAAAAAAGATCTCTATTATCAATATTACACTTTTGCAATGTTTATTTCTTGCAATTTTCGAAAATACAAAAAGTTCGCCAAAAACAAGATCTGGACTATTCTTCAAACGTCTAACGTAAAATATCCAAGGGAAAAATTTAAAGAAAAAATGTTCAAGGAGAAAATAATTTTCTAAAAACATTTCAGGCCTAATAATGCAAAACTACTCATATTTTTGAAACATTGTTCACATAGCCTTATTGGAAGTTCTTTGTATGTTTAAACAACATATTTTAAGGAAAAATCTGTATCTTCAATATTGTGGTGGTAGGAAGATACCGAAAAAACTTTCGACTTGTGCAATTTTCAAAAATAAGGAATTTCAATGAAAATGACACCAGCGCCATTTTTAAACGACTTTTTCGCTATGAGAGAACAAAGTTTAATAAAAAAAATTGGTCATTTGTTGAGTTTTTGAGAAAATTTTGAAAATGTTATCGAGGATTCTTGTAAAGTACCCCCCCAAAATAAAAATCTCAATTTCAAACTCGCAGGGCGTCGCGTGCGGTCAGATCGATTGGAGAATGTCAATTTTGGAGAAAACCGTCTGGGTTTTTTAGATGCTAGCGTTGACCACAAACGGATAGATAAACTGACAGACGGCCAGACAGACCATTTTGTCGACAATCAATTTTTCAGTGTCAAGGAGCCACAAAACCATAGGAACAACCTGAATTTTGACTACATAATGTTTGGGGGAAAATAATGGCCCGCATTTACATGAACAAGATTTATTCACTTTCTCGTTCCCAGGGCTGTCAATACAAGTTTTTCTGTCGAAAAATCGCCAATTATCGCAGCACTATTACAATACTTTCTCTTTACTACATACATACGTAGTAAAGGGAGAAAGTAAAAACCGCAGTGCGACTCGGTTCTGCTAGGCATATCTGCTCGGACCGATGCGACCCGGGAGGGCTAGGATCAGAGGCCATGAGCGCCTCTGATCCCAGGAGAGAGAAAGAGCTCTTCCGAAATAAAACAGTAGTATTGTGGTCGGCGTTAGGCAATGCCGATTACTATTTTTCATATTACTAACTTAGTTCAGATTGATAATTCAACTTCAACGAATTCTATTCTTGGAGAAGGATACTAATCGGCGTTTTGCTCTGCTTGGTCAAGCCATCCGTTTACGACTTTCTCGAAAACATTTCAAGACAAAAAAAAAAAAAAAGAGATTGGTGTCGCGTTGGACCATTCATTTAAGGATTATTTAGTGCTTCCTGGTGCATTAACTACTGTGGCTATTAGTACCATTAAGCATGTTATATCCCGGAAGATGGGGATATTCCGGGTCAGCTGGACCGGAAGAGATGGTTCAGGGCATCAACTGATATCCCTGCAGTCACTCTGACCGGGAGGTCCTAAGTTCGAGTCCCGAGGGTGGCAGGGTTTTCGGGAGAGAAATTTTAGCGGCCGGACGCTGTGATCGGTAGCTTTCTGTGATTTCTCCATTCAACGCGATCTTTCCTGCCACGACCTTTCTTACTTGACCTATCCTCACCCATTACACACACTTACACTAACATGCACTACACTTCCACACGTGCTGGGAGACCGGTAGGGAGCTTAGAGTTTGTCCCGGCTGGGGCGGTGCCCTGCTGGTGGGAGATAACTGGTGGAGAAAAGCCCGTTAGCCGACGGGAGGTCAGCGCGGGATCTCGCCTTACAACGGGAGAAGACCACCATCTGCTCCCGAGCAAAAACACGCACTACACGTACGTTGAAATGACCGTAGACCACCCCCACCTCCGGCGATAAAATATGAGCCATAATTCCGGTACAAATATAGCCCATAGCAGTTGACAAATCGTTGGTTGTGGTTAGTGATTCCGTCAACTACTATGGTCATTAGTCCCGTACGTGTAGTGCGTGTGTTTGCTCTGGAGGTGGTGGTGGTCTTCCTCCGCTGTATGGCGAGATCCGGCGCCGACCTACCGTCGACTAGTGGAGTTTTTCCCACCAGTGGGGCAACGCCCCAGCCGGGACAAGTTCTAAGCTCCAGACCGGTTTCCCGGCATGTGTGGTAGTTTAGTGCATGTTATTATGTGTGTGTGTGTGTGTGTGTGTGTGTGTGTGTGTGTGTGTGTGTGTGTGTGTGTGTGTGTGCGGGATGAGGATAGGACAAGGAAAAGGTAGGAAGAGGTCCGTGGCCCGTTTGTTAGGGTACTTCTCCGGCGTTCGCCTGGGGATGATCGGGAAACCATGGAAAACTACCGATCAGAGCAGCCGGCCGCTAGAATTCTCCTCCAGACAGCGACTGAATTCGATCTAGCTGAAAAGATAGGGTAGAAAATCCTGCCACCGTCAGGACTCGAACTTAGGACCTCCCGGTCAGAAGCACTACAGTAACATCAGTTGCTGCACTGAGGCACCTCTCCCGGTTGAGGAATCGATTGTGGGTGTGTGTAGGTACGACCCGGAGCTGCGTGGCCACGTGCTGGCGGTGGTGGACGCGGATGCGGCGGCGGTGGATGCGCTGCTGCGCGTCAACGCGAGCGCGGGCGCCTTCGCGCACGTGCAGCGCTTCTCGCCGGCCGTGGACGCGCGCGCCGCGTGGGGGCAGAGCTTCTGCTTCGACGCCGACGGCCCCTCGCCGCGCACCGCCTCCGCGCTGGCGCTCACCGGGCTGCTGACGCGCGCGCTGCGCAAGTGCTGCCCGCCGGGCCAGCGCCTGGCCGAGAGCGCGCGCGCCTGCGTCGACGACCCGCCCTGGGCCGCGCACCAGGTGAGCGCGCGCTCTCCGCATCCGCGGAAGCAAAGCAGTTGCGTTTGAGCTTTGTCCTTCGTTGATTGATTGATTGTTGTGTGCGATTGATTATTGATAGATTGATTGTTAGTGATTCCGGGCGCGCCAACTACTACGGTCATTAGCCCCGTAAGTTTAGTGCGTGTTGTTGCTCGGGAGGTGGCGGTGGCCTTCCCTCGCTTGATGGTCAAATCCGGCGACGACCTACCGTCGGCTAACGGGGTTTTCCTCAACCAGGTATCTCCCACCAGCGGGGCACCGCCCCAGCCGGGACAAGTTCCAAGTCGCCGACCGGTCTCCCGGCATGTGTAGTAGTGTAGTGCATGTTAGTGTGTTTGTGTAAGGGGTGAGGATAGGACAAGGAAGGGGAAGGAAAGATCGCGCGCGGTCCGTGGCCCGTTTGTTAGGGTACTGTTCCGGCATTCGCCTGGTGTTGATTGTAGAAAACACGAAAAAGTACCGATTAGAGATGCTGGCCGCTAGAATTCTCCTCCGGACAGCGTCAGAATTCGATCTAGCTGAGAAGCTGGTGTCGAAAATCCTGCCGCCATCGGGTCTCGTACCTAGGACCTCCCGGTCAAAGGCGCTGCAGTGCAGTTGATGCACTGAATCACCGCTCCCGGTTTTGTCCTTCGTGATTTTACCCTTAAACAAAGGGTGATTCTAGATGTTTATCACTTACCCTTATTCACTGAGTTTTGTCCTCAAACAAATTTCCTGATTTGCTCTTTAAATGAAAAGTAGTAGTCCCTAGATATTTTATCACTTGTTGTCATTAACTGAGCTTTCTTCTCAAACAAATTTCCTGATTTTGTCTTTAAATGAATGCTAGTAGTCCTTAGATGATTTATCACTTGCTCTTATTAACTGTTTTATTCTTAAAACAGTAAATTTTAAAAATGTATGAAATTGAATAGAATTAACGCTTATCTGCCGTCATTTGTATACTATGTCATTTCATTTGCAAGACCAACTCCAAAACAACTACAAAACAATATAAAGGTATGCTTGCATCATGCGTTGCAAATGTGTTGTAAGTTCGAAGATTAGATAGATAGATAGCCAGATAATCGGAGAGGTAGGCAGATTGACAGATCCGATTTACTTTAAAGAATAGGGCGAACTCTGTGGACATGTATTTTAAGTAACAAGTCTCTCGGATTTTCGATATACATTAAAAATTAAATTGAAATTTTCTCTAATAATTGGCTTATTCTAACTATAATATTGACGTATTATTAATATTATGATGTCTTCACTTACGGACTGTTATAAGCAAACAGGAAAGGTAAGTTTATAAATGAAACCGTAAAGGGTAAAATAAACTTCCACACACCTTGAATGTGCAGCGCCGTGAAGAGATTCACATGTACAGGCATCGCACGTGGGAGTCATGCAACTTGGCAGGCGCGGTGCCGAAACGAATTTTCCCTTTTCCAAGGTGCCACTTCTACAGGCGCTGGCAGAGAAGATGGTCTGACGCACGAAGTGCCAATGCATTCCAAATGTTCCGGAATAATCCATAGAAATACTCGCCTTAAAGGCGATTTTACTTTAACAGGAAAAGTATCAAAAAGAAGAAGAACAAAAGAGACGATTTACTAGCTTAGAAAATGAAAAATGGAAGGCATACAGAGATAGATGCATTATTACAGAAACCACAATTTCAATCTCACGAAAGAATCGTGGAAAGGGTAAGATAATTAATAGAAGTAAAGTGGGGTTGATGATAGATTTTTCAAATATCATGAAATGAGTCATCACGAATTCGTAATAACGCAAATGAACTCTAATTATTAATATTAACATCATTAGCAATATTGTTGCAATGCACTGTTTAAATTCGTAATTAAATTAATTGAACCAAATCCTCTCACATTATTTCAGCAGTAGTTATTTCAAGAATAGTTTTGCAGCTCTCACACGCAACCTGTTTCTATAAATTAGGTGTCTCAAGAAAGAAAATTTCATGGAAACTTGAATTGCACTTTCACTTTAAAAATATGAAGGATTTGTTGGAAAAAAATCTAAGTATTCACGTCAAATGCAACCCACATCACTCGGATAGCAATGTTAAAATCTGTATAATTAAATAACTCCAAAACAAAGCGTTCTGGGGGTACTAAAATCTGGAATTTTGTGGCCAAAAGCCTCAAAGAAACGTTCCTCACACTGAAATCTACAGAATAAGATCTTATTGAACATTTTATTACATTTTTGGTGGTTCAGGGCTCCTCAATACTTCCCCACTTGATCAGCTAAGTGTAGAATCAGCGACTGTATGTGATATTAAACTAATTACTTGGCAATGTTTGCGACTGAATTATACGCGTGTACCTATCTGTTTGGTAATAGTTAAATAATATTGCAAAAAATAGTATTGTACTTTCCCGATCCTGTATTTTCGCAGGGACAACTTTTCGAAGCTTTCTCAAGAGTAAAAAGCTTTTCTAATACTTTTGTGAATATCAAGAAAAGCGAGAAGCAAACTGTCAAGGAAGATTGTATAATATTACGTCAAATGTTGTTTTTAAGGAAGTGTTCTTAATTGTTATAAGAACTTCTGTATATAACACTGAATAATCCATTATTGAAAATTTGTTTCAAATATCAATTGCATTGTTTTTTTTAATTTTTTAGATATGAGTGTAGATGCGATAGAAATATCTACACTAATACCTCTGTGTTCACTCTAACTGTAGAGAAGCCAACAGACACGCACAGACATGTAACGGAATGCACCACCAGGACAAAATATTCTCGACGATGCCGAAGTTGCCAGCCGCTATTGGACCGTGTCTACGCAACACACCATACGCATACTAGATGTCCAGAGAAGATGCCTTTTATTTTTGTCCTGTATGCCACGTTACGTGTTAACCATGCGTTAAGAACTTCCCCTTTAGTATGGAAATGGAACTTGCGAGAGTTATCGCACGGGAACTCTAGTTAGTAAAAATTGTTGTAATATGAAGCAATAGTTTTATGTTCATGTGGTGTCATTTTTCATGTCATATGGAAGTTTCTAATTACAAAGTATCCTGTAGAAAACGCGTCCCATTCGGCAATTACACTTGTACATTGTACTGTGCAATTGAGTGGAACTGACATTTAAATCATATAACTACCAATGTACCTTTACAAACGCTATTATTTTTTCTTGTCTATATCTTGTGCGGTTTAGCTATGATCGTAGATATAATATCTATATCTATACACTGATACATCTGTATTCACTTTGTGGAGAAGCCGACAGACACGCACAGACATGTAACGGCACGCACCAACAGGACAAAATGTTTTCGATGATGCCGACGTTGTCAGCCGCTATTGCACCGTGTCTACGCAACACACCACGCATACGCATACTAGATGTGAATACGCATAATAGATGTTCAGAGAAGATGCCTTTTATGTCTGTCCTGTACGCCACGTTACGTGTCAACCATGCGCGGCCCTTTAAATGTGAATCGACCGTTATGAGTGTTTACATTACCTAGATTCTCGCCGGTAACATCGGCGAAACAAATAAAAATCGGTGTCTGGTTATACGCGGAGGTTTATAAAGCAGCAAACCCACTAATCAAATTAAAAAACCCAAAATTCATAAATCTCTAATATCAAGGATCTTGGTCTTTATTGGGCCTCAAATATGTAATCAATTACCGATAACATTGAAAAATGGTAAGTCCTTGAATATTTTCAAACACAAGATAACGATTTGATTTTTAAAACATGATGATAATGATATAAACAATATAACTGAAATATTACGGGTTGCTGTGTAAATTAAATATGAACTTATTTATGGAGTTATATGTTTGTCTATGAAAATATACCTATTGCATCTCTGTAATTTTTCAGTTATTTTATGATTTAAGGCGTTTATTTTTATTTTTAAATTTCACAAAAACTTGGTTTGTAAATTAAAAAAATATACAAAAACACACTTAAAAATACTACATTGAAGGAGACATAATAAATTATAAACCCAGTATTGCTAACCATTACAACTGGTTATCGATGGTTAGTAATTCCAAGAAACTGCAATGTACATTATCTCTCTAAAACAAGATGGAAATAAATATTATTATATTATATTATATTATATTATATTATATTATATTATACTAGTAGTGCCCGTGCGAATAATTCGCACGGAGTTCAATATTTTTAAAATTCCCTTAATTACAATTTTCTTTTATTTATACTGGAAGTTCCTTTTTTTTATTTATAAAATTTTTAGCCACTGCATCTAATTCAATATTGTAATTTAAGAGTTTTATCACAGCAGAATGTACTAATTTTCTTTAACTCAAATTCTCTGTAGGACACTAACAAATCAAAATGTATGAATAATGGGACTTGATATAATTAATTCTTCCCAAATACAATAATTTAAGAATAAATCAATTCAAAATATCAATAACATTCATGATAATGTTGACCAACACGATCAATAACAGGACAAAATATCAATAACCTTTATTATTGAAAATTACAATCCATGTTCAAAAATCTATCACTAAAAATAAACTATAAAAACCAACAAACAAAAAAAATTGCCACAATAAATAAATAAATAAAGCCTTTCTTGCTCGCGAGTGAATATAACTTACCACTTTCATTGAATTGGTCCTTCCCTTCAAGAATGGATATGAACACATTTATTAATAACCTTGCTTGTGAAAATGCTAAATAAATGTGGAACAGGCATAGGTAAATAAATACTAATTTGAGAAGAAAATAAATAGAATTTAATACACAAATAAAAATAAAATTTATACACTATGAAATGTACACACTATAAAATTAACATCATTAAATTTAACAAACAAATAAAATTTCAGGTCACTTCCCTCAATGTAATATTTTGAGTGAATAACTTGCCATTTTCTTTGAATTGGTCCTTCAACAACAGAATGAACACATTTCGAAACGACCTTGCTCGTGAAAATGCTACATATAGCTGGCCAAGTGAGAAAACAGGCGTAGGTAAATAAATACCAACTCGCTCAAGTGTCTGTCCTTGTGACTTGTTAATAGTCATAGTGAAGACAATTCTTAGCGGGAATTATTTTCTACACAACATAAATGGAAGGCTTAAATCAGAAGGACAAACTGAATTCTGGGTATTAAAACGGTCTTCCCTGAATCAATAACTACTGCAGAAATACAGAGGTCATGCAATGCCTTCACAATCATGCGCGTTCCATTTACCAAACCTTCTCTAACATTTAAATTTCTTATTAACATCACAATTGTGTTAATTTTCAGTGTAAGAATATGAGGTGGGAGACCTGATGGAGTTAAACTATTCAAGAATTCTAGAGGATATAACTGGGCAGAGGAGTGATCTTCACTTTCAACACAGTCAATACTATAATATGTTTTAGAAGGACCTTCCACCAAATTTTCAACAATGTCTTTATTAATTTCTGAACAATAGTCATTTTTGTGCACAGTATTGCAACATTTGTTAGAGCGTCAATATTTGTTTCATTAATTTTGTGGGTAAGAAATACATTGCTTATTAAGTCATCGTAATTGCATATACACTGTGAAGGTATTTCCACCAATTCATCTTGTAAGTGGTGAGATGACAATGTTCCATTTCCTAATTTTAATAACCACTCACTAAATTCTTGATCAGCAGCTGCTCTAATATTTTCTGTAAGTTTTCTTTTTTTAATGAACTTCCAAAATAAACAATTTTTTACACAGTTTTCAACAATGGATAAACGGGTACCACGTCTAATAACTGGAAGGGTCCATCTAAAATCTCCTCCAAACAGAATAACTTTCCCACCAAACAACAAATCACATTTCATGATATTCTGTAATAATTTATTACAGACAATTAGAGCATTTTTGGAAACCACTGATATTTCATCCCAAATAATTAGTGATGCTTTTTGTAAAACCTTTGCTTCCACAGAATCTTCTCTGATTTTGGCCACAGATGATTCATAAATAGGAACTGGTAATTTAAAAAGAGAATGCATACCACCCTCCAATGTAGTAAACTTAAATTGTCATGAACTGCCAAACGATAGCAATAGTACCGCAGTTGTGTTGTTGAATTCCTAACTGCAGTTCTATATATATCAACATGCTGAATGCCTGGCTGCCATCCTGGATCACCACAGGGAAACAGGAGTGGATAGCTCATAGGGTCAACATGAGGATTCATGTTCGATATAATGGAAATTCTCTCTGAGCTTTTTGATCTTACTACGAAGTCAAATTTTCCTGGTTTCTCCCCCTCATCAAACATAAAGGCTGCAGCTATTTCCTCCGATACTGGAATATTGTACCGACGCTTATCAAATGAATTTTCCAAGGAGAATTTTAGCTCCATATTTTGAACATGATCCGTAATGTTCTTCATGTGTTGAAAAAGCTGAGCATAAGGATTTATATGGAGAATAATTTCCTGTAAATTCTGCATAATATATCTATCACAAAAACGATTTTCATGCCTATCTATACGTTTTTTTACGGCTTCACTTGCATCTAAAATGAATAAACCTGCATATAATGGCTGAATGTTATTTTCTGGAATCAAAGGCCCAACAGCATGATATATCTGTCCATGAATTTTTAGACAATAAGGCCCCGACCCTCATAAATGAACAGCATTTAACTGAACAGATGCAAAAGCCAGAGCATTATTATACTGCCGTATGTTTTCAAGATAATTTCTTGTTGTCGAATCATTTGCTTCGATTAGCTCTCTAAGAAACTGAGGCACGGCAATTGGTGGTAATTTTATTTTCCCCTTATGGCAACATATAGAAGTATTCTGCTCACCTCGGAAAAGTTTTGCAGAACAATGACAACATCTATAGTACATTCCACCAACACTGAACAATGGAACTTCACTGTCAGATTTATATATTCTGGCAGCATCATAACTAAGTGGAAGGTCTCTGCTTGCACTTCTATTGCGACGGATGCCATGCGTTTCATCTGCTTGAACTTGCATGTTCATTTGACAGAGCCCGCCTTTCCCGTTTTCTTCTGTCTTCTCTTTCCAGTGTAAGAGGTCTTTTACGTGGCATATTTGTCCTAAATAAAAAAAACATCTATGAACATTGAGGATTTAATGTTAATAGAACTAAAATGTAATTCTTAAAATCATAATACATAGTGCTATTTAATTTGCAGAATTTTATCTTGAATATATATTTAATAATCAGAACATATATCTCTAAACTAACCTTTATTTCAAGTCCCTCTGCGCTATTTAAATGCACCAAGATGTAGGCAGAATGAAGGTTGAACCTATCAAAACAAAATATGGGAAATAAAATTGTTGCAAAAATGCATGCTTATATTATAAATAACCGCAAAATAGAGTGAAAACAGTTAATTTAGGTCTGAAGAATAACAAATACAAATATATTAGAAAGAATTTGAAGAGAAAAAGAAACTTTTAAAAGAAATAGAATCTTAAGAAAAAATTTTTAAGAGATTATCTAACATTACAAAAATAACTTTTAGTCCTAAAAATAAATAAAAAGACATTCATGAACATTGAGGATTTAATGTTACTGGAACTAAAATTTAATACTTAAAATCTTAATACATGCAAATAACAGGAATTTCGAAATTCTTATGGGCCAAGATACAAACGACTGTGGCACTCGTTAGTGTAAAAAAAGATAAAAGTGAGCCATACAATGTAATCTACTGCACATCTTGGAGTATGTTGGCATAATGCAATTGACTTGCAATGTAATTGGATATTACTAACCTTTAACCACTGGTAAACCGCACTGCACGCACATGAAACTATGCTATTCTGCTGCACCAAGATGGATGTAGAATTAAGCCATGTGCTCGTAAAAAATCTTGTACCTACCAATTCAAAATATCAAATATAAGACACTAATATAAAAATTGCACAGAACTTATCTCTGCGTGCGATGTAATCGGATACAATATACTAACCTTCGCTGTTAGCCAAATTCGCTGCCACTTCTCTGTAACTAAATTCGCTGTTCAACCGCACCGAACCGCACACGAACACCAAATGTATTGGCGCTTTCAAAATTCGCTTTCAGCAGTTACAGGTTCGCCAACTTAAATTTTGCGAAGAACGTTGAGTTCTTGTAACAGTTATTTTTTGTGAATACCTTATTACACTTGGTTGTCAGTCTGTAACTCAGTAAACTTTTTTACATTCACAACTTTCATTGTTCAATTTGTTTATATTTGGCCATGCGCTCGGAGACATGGCGTTATAATAATGATATGCCGCAGGTTCCCCAACTCATATTTTGCGCAGGACGTTGTGTTATTGTTTTAATTATTTTTTTGTAAATAACTTTTTAAGAATTACGAAAATGCAAAACTGATTACAATTGCGGAAATAGAAAATTTTTTTACACCGATAAACACCCTGATCATACGAATACATCTAGTGGTTATCTACATCTCAGATCACCATTTTACTGTATTAATTATATGGATTATATTATATTATATTATATCTTTGATCCCGGTGAATAAGCTGATAAGTCATAAATACTTAACTTCACAGGAGAGCAAAAAACAACTTTAACTGAATTAAATCAGGGATTAATGATATTCAAACGAAGGTGATATTCAAACGAAACTATTTGTGTGTGAGTTTTGTTTGAATACCGTTAATCCCTGATTAGTTTAGAGTCGTTTTCTGCTCCCCCGTAAAATCAAGTTTTTTTTGACTTATCAGCTTATTCACCGGGGTAAACGATTTTATATTATATTATATTATTATTCCCATGCGCAGGTGGGGGCGTGGGTGCCGCCGACGTCGTGGCTCAACGCATCCGGCGCGCGCGTGGAAGTGGACAACTTCGGCTTCCAGTGGAACGTCGCCGTGCGGGTGAACGAAGAGGACGACGCGATCTGGAGGCTGACGGCGCCGCCCGCCAATCCGGAGTTCAAGGTGAGACTCGACGCTGGTTATTACCGCGGTGGTCTATTAGCCAACATCTAGTTTCTTCATCACTTCATACTTTCACCTACATTCCTCCATATTCGAGGATATTGCTTTAAGAGTGAGCGAGAGTCCTTTCGGTAGGGCACTGCTCCGGCGGTGTGTGTGCATGTGTGAGTGTGTGAGTGTGTGAGTGTGTGAGTGAGTGAGTGAGTGAGTGAGTGAGTGAGTGAGTGAGTGAGTGAGTGAGTGAGAGAGAGAAAGAGAGAGAGAGAGAGAGAGAGAGAGAGAGAGAGAGAGAGAGAGAGAGAGAGAGAGAGAGAGAGAGAGAGAGAGAGGTTGGTTTTGACTGCTAGGTGTGGGTGAGTCCTTAGGCAAACGCACCCATCCTTCTTCATCACTCACTTGGTCCGTCTTATTAAACCTGTGCGCGTAGCACGGGAAACCTACAATATAACCTTCCTAAATATTTGTGGAGGAGAGATATGACTGTAGCTCGATGAAGGTGTGCTCGAGTGTCAGGACAAATAATCTCCATCTCCTACATATTTTCGACACTAGCTGGTTAGCTTGGTCAAATTTAACCCCTGTCTGGAGGATTCTCGCGGCCGGTAGCTCTGTTCGGGAGTTTTCCGTGGCTTCCCCGACCAACACCAGGCGAAATGCTGGAGCAGTACCCTTGCAAACGGCCTGTGAACAGCGCACGATCTTTCCTTCCTATTCCTTGTCCTTTCCTCCCCTTACTTACACGTACACTGACACGCACTACACTACCACAAATGTCGGGAGACCGGCCGGGAGCTTAGTGCTTGCGTGAGCTGGGTCGGTTCCCTGTTGAAAGAGATTCCTAGGAAGGGAAACCACCTCCAAGGTCAACATTTAGGTCTCCACCGGATCTCACCGTCCAGCGGGGGAGGGACACCACCATCTCGAGGAATAAAAACATTCACTACACTAACGGGAATAATGACCATAGCAGTTCACACGCCCGGAAACACGGAATAATCGATGAATCACTTTTCGGGAGCCTAGCGCTTGTCCCAGTTAAGCAGTGTTCCGCTGATAGTGATACCTGGAGTGGGAATATTTCCCGCAAGCAGATGTGTAGGTTTCCACCGGATCTCTCCATCCAGAGGGAGAGAAAGCTCGTCACCTCCCGGGATAAATATATTCACTCCACTATACTCCGATTTAAACATAGTACCACTTCAAGGTCCCGAGCGGGAACGCGAGAGGGACATTGTCATCCAATCGGGAGCTCAATACCAAAAATTTAAGTCGTAACGAAACTCCCGAGTAGATGGAAGTGCCCACCTCTCCGTCGAGCTTGTGACCTTGAAGTGCTACTACGTTTAAATCGGAGTTAAACGGTGCTACCGTAAACCCTCATTAACACGAATTTCAAGGGACCGAAATTATCTGAGTTCATGTTAGAAATATTCGTGTTATCCGAGTATCATACATGTTCGTATCACTGTGATCCTTTGCCGGGCCCGAAGTTTTGTTCGTGTTACGGCGAAATTCATGTTAAGCGAGTTCGTGTTAACGAGTGATTACTGTATTTACCATAGCAGATGACGTGCCCGGAATCATCAGTCAATTCCGGCATCCCATGCAGGGATGCTACTAGCCTGGATAGCTAGGAGATCTTATCTGGCAGGGCGGCCCAACCCAGGAACTGAATATGATTGCCGTGAGAGTAAACTGCGTTCCGGCGGGATCCGGATACCAGCATGTCGACGGACTTGTGTGTCGGCGGGGGTTGCGGATAAGAGCTAGTCGCCTGGGGTTAACACCCCCTGGTAAAGCAAGTTGTGTGTGGTGTGGTAGACCACACAGGGTTCATACATACTTCATCTCCTACTCGCTCCAACCTAGTCCAGCGGACGTACCGTGTACGTGCTCAACCTACCTTGGCGTGCGTGCTTGTACGTGCTTGTGCGTGTTTGTGCGTGCTTGTGAGTACCTGTACGTGCCTTCGCGTGCTTGTGATTGCCTGTGGGTGCTTGTGCGTGCCTGTACGTGCTTATGCGTCCTTGTGTGTGCCTGTGCGTGCTTGTGAGTGCCTATGCGTGCTTGTGTGTGCCTGTGCGTGCTTGTGCGTGCTTGCGCGTGCTTGTGCGTGCTTGCGCGTGCCTGTGCGTGCTTGTTGTGGGTGCTTGTGCGTGCTTGTGCGTGCTTGTGCGTGCTTGTGCGTGCGTGCCTGTGCGTGCTTGTGGGTGCTTGTGCGTGCTTGTGCGTGCTTGTGCGTGCTTGTGCGTGCTTGTGCGTGCTTGTGCGTGCTTGTGCGTGCTTGTGCGTGCTTGTGCGTGCTTGTGCGTGCTTGTGAGTGCCTATGCGTGCATGTGTGTGCCTGTGCGTGCTTGTGCGTGCTCACGCGTGCCTGTGCGTGCTTGTGGGTGCTTGTGCGTGCTTGTGAGTGCCTGCGCGTGCTTGTGCATGCTTGTCGTGCCTGTACGTGCCTGTACGTGCTTATGCGTCCTTGTGAGTGAATGTGCGTGCTTGCGAGTGCCTATGCGTGCTTGTGTGTGCCTGTGCGTGCTTATGCGTGCCTGTGCGTACTTGTGAGTGCCTGTGGGTGCTTGGGCGTGCTTGTGAGTGCCTGCGCGTGCTTGTGCATGCCTGTACGTGCTTATGCGTCCTTATGCGTGCCTGTGCGTGCTTGTGCGTGCCTGTGCGTCCTTGTACGTGCTTGCGCGTGCCTGTGCGTGCTTGTGAGTGCCTGTGCGTGCCCGTGCGTGCTTGTAGGTGTGGGCGCGCGGGGCGTCGCGGCTGGAGGGCGTGGCGAGCGCGTACTGCTTCGACGCCGTGGACGACGGGCCGCTGGCGCCGCGCGCGCTGCTCGCCGCCGTGGTGAAGGCGCGCAAGTGCTGCGCGCGGGCCCAGCGCCTCAGCGCGGACGCGCGCCGCTGCGAGCCCCTCCCACAGGTATATGCGCCGCCGACGCTACACGAAAGACCTAATGTTAATTGAAACCAGGGCAAGAAATGAATGAAAGGGAATAACGCAACTGGATTACGTTATAATCGTCTGATGCAGTTGTTAACCAACAATGTCTGCCAAGATTGCGGGTTCAAACCCGAACATTCCTTCATTGAAACTAATACTATACTTCAAAATTTCATTGAGTGACGTAGTAAGAATGCAGTGCCAGGTGAATATACTGAACGTGAAAATTACGAGAAACAATGTCACGATGGATTAATACAGTCGACACTGGTTATAGTGAACTTCTGGGGACTAACATTTTCGGTTCATTATATCGGAGATTCACTATATCTGATGATCTCAAAATCAAATAGAATTCCTTCATAACGATTGATTTTATTAATATAGAGAGATATCAAAATACATTAAGCTCAATATCTTTATTTGTCCTTAAAAGTGACTTATTTTCAATTGTTCGCTTTCTTACATTTTTCATTAGTGATTTCTCTACCTTATTTTCCAGAGCTCATGCTCTTTCCATACTTGATTCTGCATTGTCGTCAGTCATATAAAATAATCCATAATTGTAGTCCTGACAGGCTTCAATGCCTCTTGTTTTGTTGGAACACCGTCCCACCCTCCGAAGCCCCTTTTATTCGCCTAATAACATTCGAGATTCTTTCGGTAGCGGCATGGCGCAAGCGGCTAATGAAACTGATCGTTTTCCCGCGCGACACGGCGGATACCGCTAGGCTGTGCCAATCGCATGCTTCCTGTGACATGTGTAGAACTCAACGCGCTTTGTTCCGCAGAATATCAAGTAACTGAGGCAAGCAATCACGCATTCCCGCCGCTAGTGTTTCCCCACGCAGGACACGGCCTTTCTTTCTGCAGTGAAACTGAGTGGCTTATGATCCGCAATGTTCACCTCAGGGAAGACTTCTTCGATTTTGACCTTTAGCCGAAGATATTTTTTAAAGCTGCCTAGTAATGAAATTTGAGACACTGAGATGATATATTCTTCTCCAGGAGTAATTAATTTCCAGGACGTTGTATTTCCTATGTTCACTATAGTCGAGGTTCAGGTTCACTATAACCGAATGTTCTTATGCTTACTTGTAATGTAAGTGACGGTCTAGTGACTTAAGTTCACTATAACCGAGGTTCACTATAACCGAGCTCGCTATAACCGAGGTTCACTATATCCGAGCTCACTATAACCGGTGACTTAAGTTCACTATAACCGAGGTTCACTATAACCGAGCTCACTATAACCGGTGACTTAAGTTCACTATAACCGAGATTCACTATATCCGAACTCACTATAACCGGAGACGACTGTATAATTTATAAAGTATATTTTTGAAGTTTTTACTGCATAAATGCGTGACATTCCATAGCTTCTTGGCGCGAATGACTCCTAACTCTGCCGTGCGGTGGCCAGGGCGAACCAGGCGCGGGCGCGGGCGACGCAGCGGGCGCCGCCCAGCGGCTGGGCGAGGAGGACCCGGAGGCGTCGGCGTGGCTGCCGGCGGCGGTGGGCCGGGCGCTGGGCCCCGGCGCGCTGCCGGTGCTGTACAACGCGTCGTGGGGCGCGGGGGCGGCGACGGTGGTGGACGCGGACGACGCCGGCGCGTGGGGCGTGGAGTTCCCCGCCTACGAGGAGCCCCTGCTCTGGCTCCAGCGACGCACCGCCAACGGCACCGCCCGGATACGCGCCGGCCGCTCCTGCTTCGACGCGCGCGCCGGGTACGAGGCTCGTACGAAATGAAAGTAGAACTTGGTGCGAGTGTGTCAGCTTATTAGGGGGTCAGGGAACGATGGGTGTGCGTTTGGGTTGCTGTGGAGGCGTGTTTGTTTTGGGGAGAGGCCGGCGAAAGTTCGAAAGATCATGATGTTATATTTAAAGTGAAACTATTGTTAATACACCCAATTAGCAGCGTCTTCAAGTGATTAGAAGATTAGCAAAACCTTGGGGAAGGTATTATTTATGTTTAATCGTTGGTTTAAGAATGTCTGTCTGTACTTGGCGCGACAGTCCGCGTATAAGCCATGGCCTATCAGCAGCGACCCGGCCTCGCGGCCATGGGTTAAGGGGGTATGTGTGGTTAGCACCAAGACATCCCCACGTATTCTGGCCTTCTCAATCTGAGAAGTGCGTTTTCTCATCATCACACACTAAACATATACTGGTACGGGGGGAAGATATTAGTTATAATTAATCGGTGGTTGATGAATACAGAACAGAATATTCGCAGAAGCGGAGTAGGTAATAGTTTACCAATTGATTAGCCATCCAATACTTTCGAAAATATATTTTCATTTTATTGGAACTTTAAGGGTTTTAGTTGACCGAAGAGTGAGGAGAACGGTCAGTGATGGCAAGGAGTTGTGGTAAGTAGAAAGCAGCGACAGCTGAAATTATATTGGAAATACCCATGATTGTGGGCGCCTAGGGGTGAATAAACTGTTGCGGGACGAGTCACTAGATACTTAGCACAGACCTCGCAGCGAGGGGAAGGGGCGATGGGAGACGGGAGGAGGGGGCGAGGGGCGTGGGAGAAGGAGCGCGAGTGAGTGGGAGCGGAGAGCCACGAGTGACGTGAGGCTAGGCTTAATGGGGGAGAGGAGAGGGGCCTCGGGGAAGCACGAGGGGCGAGGAACGAGGCGAGGAGAGAGACGTGAAGACAAGAAACGCGACGAGGGGGCGGGGAACGAGAACAGAGAGTGTGAGGCGAGAGTTGAGGGTCAAGAAGAGAGGGCGAGCGTGGAGGGACGACCCCATCTTCTTTCCATAAGTTACAACTCCTCCATCATATTTCCTGAAGACTACCCACATCTCCCTCTCAGACCCTTTGAAATATAAGTGTGCACTTTTTCTGTTCTTCAGATATATCTAAAAAAGATGCGAAAAGCCACTAAAATGAATTAAAGATTTTTGAAAGCTCATGAAATTCCCTACTAAATGCATTTTGATTCATTTCATTTCAAAACGAAAATTACACTTTGAGTAATTGAAGATAAAAATTGTCAGTGGAAGTTTGCAGGTGTACTCATCAATGCATCTGTTTACAGCTGCCCATAGCAATGTGATAGTAGCAACGATAGTCGTAGCGAATGAGGAGAGAAACGCGCCAGAGCGAGGCGGAGCACAGCAGGATGAGGAGGTACAGAGTGCAGCTGAACGAGTGGGACGGGGCAGGACGAGATTGAGGGACACGGGAAGAAACGGGTCACAGGAGACGAGGGTGGAACAGGGAAAAGTGGGGTAGGGTGAAAATATATTGAGTACAGAATTCTCTCTTTCCCTGTGTAATTTCCCTGTGTTGTCATTAATAAAATACCGGGGTAATCGAGAGCTTCAACTAGTAATTATCCAAAATTGGTACGAGTTTTACATTAACACTTCGGCTATAGGCGAGTAGTTCACATACCTCTCGAACAGAAATGAATTGCACAGAAACTACACGTACACTAATATATTTTGACAAATAACTGTCGCTTGAGAACAAACATTTATTATCATTATTATTATCATTATTATTATTATTATTATTATTATTATTATTATTATTATTATTATTATTATTATTATTATTATTATTATTATTATTATTATTTAGATACTATTTCAAAATCAAAGAATACTCACAACATATTACTATAATTTAATTCAGACCCTAAAGAAGGCCAATGATCTTCAAAACGTTAGTCTTAAAAAAAATGTAAAAAAATTAAAATAAAAATTTATATAATATAAATGTCCGCCTAAAAACCCAAAGGACCTTCCAAGAATCATAAAAAACAAACAATTCATTGAAATACAATTCATCCTTTAACTTGAAGCAAAGGGACAAATCGCAAGCGACTAAGTGAATTCGAAGTGTGTCGCCAGGGGCGGGCGCGCGCTGGTGGTGGAGGCGTCGTGCGCCGCCGCGTCCGTGGCCTGCCTGCCCAAGTGCTGCCCCGGCGCCCAGCTGCTGGACGCGGCGGGCCGCTGCGCTGAGCCGCCGGCGGCTCTGCGGGCGACGCTGCCGGCGCGCGGTTGGGACCCCGCCGCCTCGGCCGCCGCGCCCTTCCTCGCCCCGGACAAGGTGCTCCTGGCGCTCTTCCGGCCCACCGGCACCTGCCACACGCGCGCCTTCGCGCTGCACCGCCTCACCCCCAAACAGGTGCGCGCTCCCACGGACGATGGTTTGTTTCTTTAACGGTGTGATTATTTTCAAATTGACTTATTGAACCCTTCGCTGCCCGCGCGATCCTAAAGGACACGGACCGGGAGCGGTAGCTCAGTGCATCAACTGATGTCACTGCAGGGCCTCTGACCGGGAGGTCCTAGGTTCCCACTCCCCACGGCGGCGGCAGGATTTTCGACACTAGCTTTTCAGCTAGGTCGAATTCAGTCGCTGTCTGGGCGAGAATTCTAGCGGCCGGCTGCTCTGATCGGTAGTTTTCCATAGTTTCTCCGATCAACACCAGGCGAATGCAGTACCTTACCAAACGGGCCACGGACCGCGCGCGATCTGACCTTCCTCTTCCTTGTCCTATCCTTTCCCGTTACACACACACACACACACACACACACACACACACACACACACACTAACATACACTACACTACCATACCACATACTCCGGGAGACCGGTCGGCAGCTTAGAGCTTGTCCCGGCTGGGACGGTGCCCCGCTGGTGGGAGAGTCCTGGTTAGGGGGAAACCCCATTAGCGACGGTAGGTCGGCGCCGGATCTCGCCATCCAGCGGGGGAAGATCACCTCCATCTCCCGGGAAAAACATGCACTTCACTAACGGGACTAATGACCGAAGCAGTTGACGCGCCCGGAAACACGACAAAATCAATCAATCAATCAATCAACAATTGTACTCCGCGCGAGTAACGAAGGGTCAAGGTCGCTTTTCAACTACCAAAGTCTTATAGCGACGACTGTAAGTAACATTGATAACACTGGGGGTAACGGTAGAGGGACTTGTATCCATACCCCAGACGGCATTCGAACTGTTCTCGAGCCTTAGTTACTTTGGCTATCCAGGCCAGCAAAGCTATGATTATTTTTATATTAATTTCATATTCATAATTATGTCAAAGAGATTTTGTGAATCTGCCACTCGCAGTGCCTCTGACCGGGAGGTTCTAGGGTTTGAGTTCCGACAGTGGCAGGATTTTCGACACTAGCTACATGGCTAGGTCGAGTTCGGCCGCTGTCCAGAGAACACTAGCTGCCCTGGTCAATAGTTTTCTATGGTTTCTCTGATCAATACCAGACGAATACCCCAGAAATACCTTAACAAACGGGCGACGGACTTTGCGTGGCCTTTCCGTTCCATTCTTTGTCATATTCTCATCCCTTACCTAAACACTCACTAACATGCACTTCCACACGTGCCGGGAGACGAGTCGGGAGCTTAGAGCTTGTCTCGGCTGGAGCGGTGCCCCGATGGTGGAAGACGCTTGATTAGGGAAAAGTCGCACGTCGATGGGTAGATTGGCGCAGGATCTCGCCATCCAGCGGCGGAAAATCACCGCTAGTTCCAGCGTTGAAGAAACGCAATTACGGGACTAGGACCTTAGCCGTTGTTGAGCTCGGAACCACTCAATTAATCACCAATCATTCAATCAAACTAGTGGTGCTAAAACATCCCATATGTTCTCGCACACTCATGCCAAATTTCATGAAAAGTACTCAGATTTTCGAAAAATTATATATGACCTTATTTCAAAACCTATCTTTAAGGAACAGATTTCATTGAGGGACAAAATCTCTATCTTCAATATTTTAGTTGTAGGAAGTTGTAGGAAAATTTTGAACTTTTGCAATTTTTGAAAAATCTGAAGCATTTTCTTAAAGGATCTTCACAGTATCCAACAACAAAATTTATTCAAAAACGATGGCTCCGTTTTTTTAATTTTGAAAATCTCCTTGGGGTTAAAAAGTACCCTTAACATTAAAATATCGGTTTCAAATTCAAGGGACAGCGACATCAACCAGATCGATTAAGAAATATTAATTTGGAGAAAATTGGCTGAACAATTTAGCCAGTAGTTCATAGACGGACAGACATACTTTTGCCGTCAATCGATTTTTCGGTATCAAGAATCCACAAAACATGGATGTTGGCTACACCACTGTGTTAGAGGATTTTTTCTAAATATAGGAACTGGATTTAATCACATATTCGTTACCAGGGCTGCGTAATACGAGTTTTTCCGCCGAAAATTTGACATAGTTTCTCTACTCCGTGGCGAGAAAGTAAAAATGAACCCTGTCAGACATCAGTGCATGATGAGATGCCTATAAATCTCGGGCGCGATGTTCAAATTGCAAATGTGTAACATTACATTACTTAATACGTACACATGCTCGTTGACAGAAGATAATCATCTTCGATCCCAATACCCTAGAAGTTTGTAACATTTAAATCATCTTCGATCCCAATACCCTAGAAGTTTGTGTTATGTTCAGAAAAACCACTCACATTCTAAACAACAAATTTATTTACACAGAAACGGAAATATTTACAATAGGTCAGAGAATCATTTTGCCTAATGCACACTCCACCACAACCACTGTTTCTCCAATCTACATCTCCCGCTCAGACCGCCTTCTCGGCTGACGTCCCGTCTTGCTTTCCTCCGCCACGGTCCTGCTCCCGTGTGCGCTCCACTGCCATGGTCCTGCTTCCGTGTGCACTCCACTGCCACGGTCCAGCTCCCGTGTGCGCTTCACTGCCACGGTCCAGCTCCCGTGTGCACTCCACTGCCACGGTCCTGCTTCCGTGTGCACTCCACTGCCACGGTCCAGCTCCCGTGTGCGCTTCACTGCCACGGTCCAGCTCCCGTGTGCACTCCACTGCCACGGTCCTGCTTCCGTGTGCACTCCACTGCCACGGTCCTGCTCCCGTGTGCACTCCACTACCACGGTCCTGCTCCCGTGTGCACTCCACTGCCACGGTCGTGCTCCCGTGTGCGTTCCGGATCCAGACTGGCTTCTCGCTGCGAGGAGGCCCGCTAAATAGCCCCTTGGGACCCGCGGCTCACCGGCTGGGCCTGCCGCCGAGGATGGCGGCGAGTCTCCTTCCGCCCATTTTGGCGTGACGACCCGCGCGCTTCCCGCCATTACGTGGCTCGGTGGCGGGACTTACAAATGCGCGCGGGCGGTCACAACAGTTTGTAACATTTATTCTGAGACATCCGTGTACAGAGGCGATTGTTGTTCCGCCCAGGCCGCACACTGGCTGGAGCACCCGGACGCCGAGGAGCGCTTCATGAACGTGTACCGCTGCGGCGACCTGCAGCTGCAGGGGGGCGTGGCGCGGGAGGCGTTCGCCAGCTGCGCGCTGCCGGCGCTGGGCCCCGCCTACGCGCGCGTGCGCCCGCTGCACCTGCTGGGGGCGCTGCTGCTGGCGGCGGCGCTGGTGGCGCCGGCCGCCGCGCGCCGCTCCGTGCACCGCGTCGCGCGCGCCGCCCACGCCGCCTGCCTGCTGCTCGCCGCGCTCCTGCAGGCCGGCTGGTTCCTCGCCTACCGGCGCAACGACGACTGCGAGTACGTCGGTGAGTCTTGAGTTCGGTGTGTGAGTCGGTGAGTCCGTGTATGAGTTGGTGAGTCGAGTTTTCGGGCCGGGGATGGCTCAGGGCATCAACTGTTGTCACTGCAGTGCCTCTGTGGGGAGGTCCTACGATTCGGTTCCAGGCAATGACAGGATTTTCAACACTACCTTGAGAGCTAGGTCGAGTTCCGTCACTGTCTGGAGGATAATTCTTTGTTTTCGCGTGTTAATAATGTTATTCGCGTGTTTATAACTTTTTACAAATGATGTTTCCATGAATTGGGATGGAATTAGAAAAGCCCGAATAACACCCTCTACTGGTATCCCTGCTTCTGAAGCAAAAGTATAGGTTTTGAAAATAATTGATTACTTGTAATATCAATCTTTGTGAATATCAATATTTTTACTCTCAAAAGGACTCACTGTTTATGTAAAGATTTAGTTTAGGCATTTTAAATAATATAGGTATCTTTATTAGAATATACGTTTATTATAAATCCAGTTCCTAGATTTGTAGCTATACCCGAATGGACGAAAATTTGTTATGGATTAGCGGTTATAATGTGAATTGTGATGGATTTATGACGAACGGAAAGGCAGAAGAACCGGGAAACCTCGAGAAAACCTCAAGGTTTTGTTCACTGCAAATTACACCTTGATCAATTGGATTTCAACCCCGGTACCCAACGAGGGAAAGCAACTGATCACACCAGTGCTGCGCGGGTCTCCCCTTCACCTTGTAGTGCGTCCATCTCGCCTCTCTCAAGACCCACCCACTCCTACTGATCTACGGATTATGTCTGTTCCGGTTGCGAGGGAGTGGTCCGCATTTTCCTGACAAAGTTTGTTTACTTAACATTGCCAGACGTTTACTACATTTACAGAGTGCAGTGTCATCTACAGTTTGAAATTATAACTAGTACAAAATTCAATGAAATAATTATTGAACTTCAGGATCTTGGAAAATGTGTAATTAATGAATGAGAACACCGACTCTTTGCTAATGCAAATACTTATATTCCGTTTGAATATACCGTGATGTATCACACATCTCAGTACGATCGTAATACAAAGAAATGGAGATGGAATTAAGTTTTCTAGGTCACACGTTTCTGACAATAGACGCTCCTTGTGCGGTCCACGACCAATCGGGATAGCTGGCAACGGGCGCACGAGTCGCGTCGGGCCAAACATTTATGACGGAGGCGCGGCGGACACGAGGGGGAGTTTGGAACTCGGGCGCCAGCCGAGCCCAGCTCAAGGAGGGGCGATGATGCGGTGACAATAGTTGAGTGCGAGGACGGCTACTGATAATTCGTTAATGAGCACAGGGTGATGCGACGCGGGAGAATAGCCCTGCCGTGGTTCTCAACGATTACCGAAAATCGAGTGGAAAGGCGTAGCGATGGTCTGCACTTAGACTTTGAAGGATACTATAATTAGGCTACTGAATAGGTCCATCTACGACGCAGAAAGGTAAGCATTCCCCATTGGCAAATTAGATATGCACACGCGCGAAGGGTAACGCTACCACGCACCTGTAGGAACGAAGGAGAAGGGTGGCTCCATTTACTCAGCCAATGGCTACCGATGGCTAGGATCGTCGTGTAAAATGATTCCCATTGGCGAAATAGAGGAGGCGGGGATTCGCCAGCCCACTAGGGAGAAGGGAGAGTAGGCTTCGCGGCAAGCAGGTCGAGGAAGAGGTAAGAGAAAGATTTTGGCTGAGATCGCGATTAGACGCTCGCGGAGAGGAACAACTTTTGATAAGGCGAGTAAAACACTCTCGCGACAGAACTTGTTTTTGGGAGATCGAGGCAAGAAGATCGCGAGGTGTAGATGGCAAATTGTCTGAATCTTCGGAGATTTATCCGACTTCTGTTTGCCCTAACACAGGGTATAGTACACCAACATAGGTCGTGTAGTGACGCAGGCCGCCAAAGGACAATAACAACGGTAGCCAAGCGTGTTGGCCGATTCCAAAGCGAAAGCAATCCCACTGAGTAATCGCGATTCCAGTGAACTATTTCGCGGATGACGGCGACCGCTATACGACATATGGTAAAACACGACTGACATTCGGAGAAAAGTCAGATTTGCAATCTTTAACGTTTTTATCGACGTGGAACATACGGATTTGACTTAACAGTGATTGACACAACAGAAAAATATAATTAACAATAAAATACTAATGACTTTAATTTTTGTTTTCAGCCTTCTTTACTTACTTCTTCCTCGTGGCTACAGGAGGCTGGCTCAATGTTATGGCTCTCAACTTAGCTTGGAAATGTTGGTGAGTAATTTGAGTAATCTTGAATTGTTATTCACAGTATGAGTCACATTAGGTACATCAATTTAGTCATATAACTGATATCGTATTTGGTAATGGAGGACACAGACGACCATTCTTCCTTTGTGATCACATACTCCGTAAATCAAATACATTAAATTAAGCCGACTCAACGTTATTTCTGAGTTCTTTCCACTTTTCCGAGTTCTACCCGCGTCATTCATTCCCTTTTTTATGTCTGTTTTATGCTTTATGTCTTTCTTATGTCTGTTTATGTATGTATTTTGAAAAACATAGAGGACTGTTCACGGTCGGAACAAAATAAATCTCTCTTGCAAACAACCGCTTAGAAAATGGATGTAAATAGACTCAATGTCGAAAGTAAATGCAATAGATTTTAAGTGTATTTATGTTTCATGGTATTCGTATGACCTTATTTTCTTAATTTTCAATTGAAAACATCGTAATTAAGACTTAAAATCGTATTTAAGACTTAAACAGAGAGATAATGGACAGGGATCATGCATAGGTCCATCCTCATCGCTTGCATTCTATCATTTGCCTAGATGCTTTCAAATAATAATAATCACGCAAGACATCAGTTTGTGCGTAAAAGTCACTCACAAGTTCTGCTCAATAAGATGAACAAAAGACTTTTATGATACTTTGCTCGTTTTTTTTCATTTTTACTATACAAGAGTTTATCGACAAATTCTGCTCTTCCACAACGTTCAGAATGTTGAGCTCCGCGAGTCGAATCGATAAGAATTCTACCAAGTATGTTCGGAGAGAAAATCTTGGTTCGGATACAAATGACATCAAAATAAAATTTGTGAATTGTTGCGATCGCGCGCATCTTCGTCAGTGAGATAAAGACTGCGACGAAATTAAAAAAAAACAACAACATTCAAACGCTTTCTTCTGTGCTACTGAAGCAGAAATGATGCAAGAATTATTTATTTGTAACTAGTGGACCCGGCAATGCTTCGCTATTACAATGTATTACACTTCACACGCTACTGGTCACGTGATTGTAAATCACGCTCTGCAAAAATTTAATAGATGAAACACTTTCACGAAGTTTCACACACACACACACACACACACACACACACACACACACACACACACACACACACACACACACACACACGAAGTACGGGGTTGTTCTATGTCCTGGTTTGGACAATGTTGTCAAGTATGCTATTTTTAAACGTTCTTCCTCAAGTTTGGGCATGTATTTGCTACGACACTATCTTGGAGAAAATTTGATTTACTTGTCTGATATAATATTCAAGTAATTATTCCGGACAATATTTCCCAATCGTAGGGGCAGAATATGCAGCGAAGACGTGTATAATACTAGAGCGTGCGGCGGGTTGCATAGAGCATCTGTTCAGGGGCGCTTGAGGCAGCACAAACTCATAAATTCATCAACGCGCGTCTATATGCAAGAGACATACATTCCAATTGTATTATGCCTATATTCTTCGCGCAAGTGCAAGCAACAAGTTGACTAGGTTTTATCGCAATTGGATGAACGGTTCGGCAGCCCATGATATACGAACAAACAAAAAACATTGATTTTTATATTAAAATGTTGTTGGCACTACGTATTTATAAATTAAGCTTCACGTATTCAATTTTATGAAGGTTTGAGTTGTGTGCTATTAGGCTAAACGTGTGCATTAAAGAAAACAAACTCCATACTCGGTTGTGAGTTCCCTTCCGTGAAGCAGATAGCTTTGCCCTCAAACGAATTATCCATTTTCTATTTTATTGATTAATTTATTTACGCGAAACACTGGTGTTGGATTTCAACGTCTGCAATGGCACGGTGTGTCGCCAGGCGTCCGGCCGCCCCGGGGGGCGCGGGTCGGGCTGGACTGTGGCGGCGCCTGGCGCCGTGGGCCGCCTACGGCTGGGGCCTGCCCGCCGCCCTCACCGCCGCCGCCGTCGCCGCCTTCCTCAACCGCGAGGCCCTGGACCGCGCCGGCTACGTCTCGCCCACCTTCTTCGAGACGCGCACCTGCATGGGGGAGCACAGGCTGTCCATGCACGGCCAATGTACGTACGCCCGTGGAACATCTTCCCCTTAGAGTGCAGATTAAAACACTAGCCGTATTGATTGATTGATTGCTTCATTGATTGATTGATTGAATAGTGATTCCTGGTGCGTTTACTGCTAAGACCATTAGTTCTGTAAGTGTAGTGCATGTTTTCATCGGGGCTGCGGTGGTGATGGTGGTGGTGGTGGTGGCGGCGGTGATCACCCCTGCTGGATGGCGGAATCCAGCGCCGACTTACGTCGACTTGGGGGGATTTTCCCTAACCTGGTATCTCCCACCGGCTGGGTATCACCCCACCCGGGACAAGCTCTAAGCTTCCGACTGGTCTTCGGACAAGTGTGATAGTGTAGTGCATGTGACTGCAAGTGTGAGTGAATAACGGGGGATTTTAGAAGGCAGAGGAAGGGGATATCGCGCGCGGCCCGTGACCCGTTTGTTAGGGTACTGCTCCGCCATTCGTCTGGTGTTGACTGGAGAAACCACGGAAAACTACCGATAGGAGCAGCCAGTAACTAGAATTATCCTCCAGACTGGCTGAACACGTCCCAACTATGTAGCTAACGTTGAAAATCGGGAATCGAACCCTTCGACTTCCCGATCAGAGAGACTTCAGTGATCTCACACAAGCCGCAATTTTCCATTTTTTAAAATTATTGTCACTTTCCAAGTTGGATTTTATGGTCTCTTTGTCACCCGTCTGTAAAGGCTCTGTAACTAATGTAAGCGAAATGTGATGTGAAGAAAAAAATTAGCTTTCTTATTTTCAAACCGATCCTAATCTTTCATTGAATATTTGCAATAATAATCTCAAACTGTATCTCCTTGAATAGTAAAATGCTCCAAACGTCGCTACGGGCTTCAGCGACAAGTCGGTCCGGCGGCGATCGTCTTACGGCTGGGGTAAGAGCATAGACTAATACATCTTTACTCTATGGTAAGAGCCCCAACGTGTAAAATGAGAGTTGATTGTGAGTCTAAAACCTATTGGGTTAACCTGACGTTAAAAGTGCAATGTTGATGATGAATTAATGACCTGTAATGTAAAACGAATAGGCATGTAAAATACGTGTAATATAATACTTTCGCTGTCTGCAACTCGAAAGCAGGTTTGTATTTCAGTTGAAGCTCCCGTTTCTTGCTAAGATATTCCTGGGCAAGTCTGTTTCTTATGTAGTTTGCCGATCCACGTTGCTTGGCGCGCCAATACAGACGTTCGATTTGACCGCTACATAACGCAGGGCCTTCTTTGTATATCTTAGCAATCTGCGTTGATGCTTTTGACGTACAAAACAGATACAGTAGCCATTCATAGTTTTATATTCAGAGGAGGCTGACAAGAAACTTTATTCCTCTATCCGCTACCATCTTGGCCTAATTGAACTCAGAGTTGTGATTTTGTCTTAACAGGTTAATATTTGAATGCCCAAGGCGCGTTCTGTTTCAGCCCATTTGAATATGGGAGCTGGTCTCTATTACTATGTGCCCATGGGTATCCTGATGGTTGTAAACGCTGCCTGCATGTTGTGCAAGAAAAGCCGGGAAGCGGCTCGGCAGAAAGACTCTCTGCTACTTGAGGGGAAAGCCAGCTCCGGCAACTCAGTCAATGAAATGCGAAGGTAACTAGCGTTTTCTTTATAATATTACTGTATACTTTATTTACATTCCGAAACATAGTGGCACGTCAAGGTGAATGGAGAGGGAGACATTGTCATCTAACTGAGAGTTCCATCACGACTTTAATTTTTGGTATTAGAGCTCCCGATTGGATGACAATGTCCACCTTACCTTCCACCTCGTGACCTTGAAGTGCCACTGTGTTTAAATCGGAGTATACATGCAGTCATGTCAGTTATGAGAAACAGGCAGCTCATTTTGATGATACGTACCGTAAAATGTTACAACTATGATTTAGGGTGTACAACTGTAGGCTAAGATGTTTAAGAAACAAAGATGCTCTCTAACGGATTTTATTATAATAAAGTAGGTCTCCTAATATCCGCATAAGGAGAGTACTACTGTGATCGGAAGGCCGAGAAACACGATGACACTCAATACTACACATTTCGACACGCTGATTTCCGAGCAACACATAATTGGAAATTTCATGCCTCACGATATACCGCACGAACTTACGTATGATTAGTTAGCGTAAAAACAATATGTGTTCTCTGGTACGATGTTTGCCTTATGAAAACTAATGCGCGATAAGCAATTACATGCATAATTGATTTTGTGGCAAGCAACGTCGAAACTATTGTCTTTTGTTATGACAAGTGCTGTTCCGGAGAACGGCGACACTGGACGGGTGATAAGTTCGAACTTTGCGACCGAGTGGAGGGCATCGAGAGGAAAGTTCGAAGGCCGCGAAATAACTCAGAGTTTACAACAATCATGTTATTGCTTCATGAACAACTTTAGGAGAACATGCTCCAAATGTCCCCCACTTCGCTCATAATTATAATGGCACCATATTTATTACGGTGTCATCCAAATATCTGCAATAGAAAGTGACATTAAAAGAGTTCACAATAGTACTTTCAAAGTCTCTCATGACCATTTCAGCAAAAAGAACGACGCGCCTTGTCATTGGATGTAGGTATTGTTATCAAAAGTGAAGTATATATTGTTAAGGATAAATCGGACAGCTTTTAGAAATTCTTCTAAAAGAACTTTATTATGAGAATTATTTTCATGAGAGTTTTTTTCAGGCCTTGTAAAATAAGATCATTAGGGATTATAGGGTACATGTTAACCACATAGAAAGGTTACCATCCTTTGTGAACTATTTATGGCCAATCTAAATATGTTTTGAACGGTTTGAAAACTATTTTTGTTGCATATTTATAATTAATTGGTAAAAGGTCTTATTAACAATTTATTTAGTGTTAAATATGTTTGTGCCTGAAAATGACGATCAACATTGTCGAAACGGTGTGTTTTAGACATTTTAATATATTAATGTTTATAACAATTTCTTTATTATATTTGACCTATCAATCGTGGATTTTTCCAAATAAATTTTTTTATATTAATATTATTAATAAATATGTTAGTATATTAAAGGTAACCTTCCAATCATGTTTTCTGCTTACATGATGTCTTCTTTCGTAATGATTTATTCATTTATAATATTGATGTATTTTGTTACAAGAACTGTACCTGTAGATGGAGACGCACTTCGTACTCCGGAACGTTGTACCAAGTGACATCAAGATTTAATGTTGTAATAAACCAACTTCCATAATTTTATTTTATTTTAAATATGTTTTTATTTTAAATATGTTTTATTTTAAATAAATTCATAGAACTTTTTATTAATATAAATATGACAAACAATCAAAAGAAACTTAAGACCAATCTTATTTTGTTTCAAAAGATGGCAAAACTGCTCTAGAATCTAATACGCATGACGCGCAATATATTCACAAACGTATTTTGATGCTTCCGTTACTAGATTGACAAACGTTTCGATAGCCTTTGTGAGACAAGGATAACCCAATCTTTTTTTATTATCATTTTCATTCATGACCAACTTTGTCAAATTCTCATTTGAGATATTCTTCTATCATGAATGCAAGTGTCAGCGTTAAGAAAAACGATATTCATATTTTCTATTCTAAATTAAACAATAAACGATACAGCGTAGCAGATGTTAGTCATGTGAGAAAATAAATGACAAAAAATGTGAAAAATGTACTAAAAGGAGGATATTTAAAATACAAAGAAGGACGAGAAGCCAGTTGACGTCAATGAGGGGCTGTCCTTCCAAGTGGAGGACGACTGGCAACCCTAACATTTCGACAGCGGACCACGACTCTACACTAGACCATCAGAACCTTATCCCACCAGCCGCTTATCAATGCTATTTCTGAGTTACACAGCCGGTAATATTGTAATTAACAGGCTGGTATGTTTGTTGCCGCATGAAGTGAATACGACAGGCGATCGGTGCGGCAGCGGAATTACAGGGTTTATCCGCAACAGATTTTGATTCGCAGTTGGACGCGTTTTCTTTCTCTTTGACCTTTTCTATCCCTTGCATGACCCGAAGCGGAAGCCTCTTCTTTATCGGTTGAGGAAGACAAGCTCCAAACTGACGCTGCGGTGTGAACGGACCTGCGAATTCTGTCGCCGCATGTAGCGCAGAACTTCCCAACCGCACCCGCTGCGTATTTTCCGCGCCGGTCCGTGAGAGCTTGTGAATATACATTGGTGCAATTAATCAAAAGCATGTAGAGCGAATGGTAGCAAATTACCAAAATTATAATGACCGTGGTGATATCAACTTATACCTTCGGTCTGTGAGCTATAGATTAAAATTCCATTCTCCATCAACAACTGAAAATAAAGACTGAATATTTTAACATCTGTTTCTTTTTATGTAAATTACGTACTTTCTGAATTGAAGTGTATTATTCCTATTCTGATTTCATGTCAGACAATTACATACTGAAGTAATGATATGTGAACCCCATATCAATGAGACCGAAGTTCATTAGACATGTTTGACAATTACACCAAATATTATTAGACATTTTCAAAAATTAAACTAAATTTTCATTAGACGTGTTTTCATAGACCTGACATTAGATTTTAAAAATTAGACCTTCCGTTAGTAGACCTAACCAGTGACGGCCGGTACGAAATTCTATTGGTGGTGCCAGTTTGTGACCGCTACATTCTCAATATATTCACTAAAAAGCCTACAGCGGGTCACTCAAGTAACCTAGTAGTATTACTTGACCTGTTACTTGTTATGACAATATTACACCAAAAATTAGGAATGGTTTTATATGTCCTAACTGCCCTATAGGAGTGGGTTCGTCTTTTAACCTGCTTTTTTAACACGTGCACAAACACGTTACACAAAATTATATTACCCTTCACTTCACAAAAAAAAAAAAAAAAAACACAAAAATACCTGTACACAAGCCAATAATACATGGAAACACAAAATACTGAAAAAGAAACATACCAAAATACCCTTTACATACACTTTCAAGGAAATTGTCACTTGAATAGTGAATGAAATATATACAAGACGTTTCACTTTCACGTGGATTATTGCTTTATACAATTTTAGCCAGCAAAGAAAAAAATGTCGTTATGCAATGAACGTACGATTAATGATAGATCTTTTACTAATTATTGGTTCTGAACAATTTGAAAACGATTAAACAATAAATTCAAAACACACACTAAGAGAACAAATATTATCCTTAATAGAAAAATGAAAAAAATAGGTTTTTACAATTCTTTACAGGAATTAGCTGTCTGGCTTCCTTTTACGACTGCAATATTGTAAAAGATTACATTTAAATGATTTTAATATAATTACTCGACTATCTACGTCTGTAAGTGAAGTGAATTCTATCTCTGTAGCATAATTCTCGCTTCTTTAAACAGTTCTTTTTTTTGAGAATGTC